>JAOXYA010034056.1:0-12863 GCA_028565675.1 Sorex palustris
AATAACTAAGAGGACAAAGAACCTCCAGCTACGAGCACATCTCTTCAATTCCACTGTTCTTCCTGCATTAACATATGCTTCAGAGACCTGGGCCCTATGAAAACAGGATGAGAACACTATTTGGGTCTCTCAAAGAGGAATCAAAAGAGCTATGCTTGGAATATCATGATTCACTCAAATGAGAGGTAGAATCCGGAGTTCTGATCTCTGTCAACACTCAAGAATCAGGGACACTGTCTCATTTGCCAAGGCATCAAAAATCAGATGGGCTGGACGCGTAATGAGGTTTACAGACAACCGCTGGACTAGAGACATTACTGACTGGATTCCACGGGAAGTCAAAAGATCACGTGGACGCCCACCTACAAGATGGTGAGACTTCTTCGTCAAGACCCTGAGTGATCAGTTTGAGGCTCTGCATGTTCCTAGAATGAACAGATCCCATTGGGCTACGCTAGCACGCAACAGGGATGAATGGAGACGTTACTGGCACCCAATCGAGTAAATTGATGAATAACGGGGGATCAAGTGATCAAGCGATATATAGTTAGCATGAAAGCAGATCACTGTCATTCCGTTGTTCATCAATTTACTCGAGCACACATGTGCCAGTAATGTCTCTACCCCTCCCCTGAGATTTTAGCAGTTTCTAAATTCGTCTTTCCCAATGACTGGAGGCTCTTTCAGGGTCAGGGGAATGAGACTTGTTATAGTTACTGGTTTTGGAGTATCGAATACGCCACGGGGAGCTTGCCAGCCTCTGCTGTGCGGGATATATATGTGTGTGTGTGTGTGTATATATATATATATATATAATATATTTTTTTTTGGCAAGGCTGGGACCTCACATCAACAAGCCAAGTGCCCTACAACTTAGCTACATCCTCAGCCCGCCTTAGTCTCCTTTGGGGAAAGACCCAGAAAACGGATTCGGTACTAAAGCTTTGATCAGTCCTATAACGACTTGTAGCCGTGCATGCAGCCCATGTGACCCGGGGCCCCGCCCCTTCGGGGAGGGGCCACCCCGTGGGCCCCGCCCCGCGCATGCGCCCTTGGCTCACCTCGGCAGTCCCGGAAGTCCGGGTGGCTGGGCGGGTGGTGCTTGCAGAGGCGCTCCAGTACCTGCTTGTAGTGCATGAGGCGGTGCAGTGGGCGCAGCAGGAAGGTGTTGAGCGGCAGGTAGCACACCTTCTGCAACTCGAAGTCCCTGCACAGGTTCTCCAGCCGCCTGGAGCCCTTGATGTTGGTCTCCAGTGCCTCCAGCGCTTCGCTGTGCTGCCAGAGGTGAGCTGCCAGTTGCTGAATGTGGGGGGCGGGGGGGGTTGTGGAAAGACAAAGGATGGGGGATGCTCAGCCGAGCCCAGCGTGCACCGGAGACGGAGAGCACCCACTCTCTGTCATGCACCCCGTTTCTGACCCTCTCTTAGACTGGCACCCAGCGGTTTGACGACCAGAGCCAATCAGGAGCTGTATGAGGTGTCCATGGAGTCCTCATTTAAAGGCATCCTTAGCTTAAGGGAAGCTTCCAGCTTCTCTGAAGGATGAACATAATCATAGAATACAATGACGGAAGCCTTACGGGGCAGTGCCACGCCGTGTGTCACAAAAGCAGCGGCCTGGAGCCCGTGTTGGGCACTTCTGCCTTCCAAGTTAAAAACCAAACATTATCCGAGGACCAGCTGGATCCTATCACAGTGGAGGTGAAAATGTTCTTTTAAAAATAAGACCAAGCACAAACGGAGGGGGAATATATAAGCGAAGAAGAGCTCCTGCGGTTTCTTCTAAATGTCAGCAGATGGCAAACAGGACTCTCGGATGCAGGATGCAGGCGGTGCAGTTCAAAATAGCAGTTTCTGCTTAGTGCCCCACTTCACTCAAACAATAACTCTCCATGGCTGCCAGGACGCTGTAGGTTCCCCAGACTAGACAGAGAACCAGACACAGTTTCTACCCTGGGGACAAGATCCTTGCTTCCAGAACCTTCCATGTGCTAGGTCAGTCTCTGCATTTCGTTTTCTTCGTCTTTTATTACCATTTTTTGGGGGGGTGCCGGGGGACACACAGGTGGTGCTCAGGGCTTACCCCTGGTTCTGGGGTCACTCCTGGTGGTGCTCAGGGGACCCTATGTGGTCTCAGGGCTCTGAGCAGGGCAAGGCGCATATGAGGTAAGCACCCTACCCACCACTATTGCCCCAGTCCCCAAGTCTGCACTTCTTGCAAGGTTTCGTTTTGGCAAGAACCCTGTTGAGCCGTTTCCCCGACTCTGTTGGGGCTGTCCGTGGGATCATTTGTGTGTGTGACTGAACCAGGTTCCACACCTTGAGCCTCTGTCCCGGCCATTTCCTCCTAAGACACCCCCAAGCCAGTCTCATCCCTGAGGTTTACTCCGGGGCTGCCTCCCATCCCACTAGTCCAGAACCTGGCAGATCCAAGGGGCTGGGAATGTGATAGAGAATTTATCTTATCTATGTCAGGGACGGGGTGGGGGTGGGGGAGTCCAATCCCTGGCACTGAAAAAAAAAAAACCAAACTTCTTTTTTCACTTTTGAGCCACTTTTGGTGATGCTGAAGGTTTACTCAGGGATCACTTCTGGTGGGGCCCCAGGGACCATATGGGGTGCCAGAGATCGAACCTGAGTGGGCATCATGCAAGGTAGGTAAGTGCCCTAGCCGGGGAAATGATGTTTTTAAAGAGAACGAAGAGAAAGCGCCTCCTAGTGGCACCCGAGGTTACTACTGCCCTCAGATGGTTTCTGCACTCTGCCTCTTGGAAACTGGTTCACTCTGTCCAGCTTCTTTGGTGGGTCTGCCCTCCTAGGCATCCTTGGCAATCAGCTACACATCGTCCCTGTCCACGGCCTTCACCGTCCCAGAAGTCCTGAGATTCCTACACAGCTCCCAGCCAGTGGGCGTGGTGTGCTTTCGAGCAGACAGAATAACTGACTGGCAGGGCAGTGCTGCCCTCCAGATCGCTGTTTGTCTACATCGTTGTGCAAACAAACAGGCTTCGAAGGTGCCATTCGCAGCTGATTCCTGTTGGTTTTTCTGGTCACAGCGCAGACCTTTCTTTGCTCTGACACTTCAAAATAAAAGCATGGAGAGGGGCTGGAGCCATAGCACAGCCGGTAAGGCACTTGTCTTGCATGCGCCCACCCTGGGTTCGATCCCGGGCACCCCATATGGTCCCCTGAGCACTGCCAGGAGTGATCCCTGAGTGCAGAGCCAGGAATATTGCCGGGTGTAACCCTCAAAACTTAAAAAAAAAACCAGCAGAACAAAAGCATTTAGAAAAGAGAGGTGAGGCAGCCACGGTGCAGCCAGGCTGTCTTTGAGTCGGTGGTGAGGCTCTTGTCTCTGCTGGCATGGGGAAGGGGGGCTGCACCTGTCTCCGGGCACTTACCTTCATGCCCTGAATGTTCTTCAGCAGGACGTCTCCGATTCTTTGGTAATCGCCTCGGATGTGTGCATTGGAGCGGCCTTCCCTGAGAGCGGAGGAAAGGGAGGAAGGCAGAGTGAGTAGGGACAGGGTGACCGTGAACCCTCCCTGCTTCTCCCCTGCCCCAGCACCATCCACCAGACCCTCCCTTTCTGGGGGAGGGGGGAGGAGCCCGGGAAGGAGTTGGCTCCCTGGCCTGCAGGCCACGTGCCTGGGGAGAGCGGGGCGAGCCCTGCCCGCTGGGTCCGAGTTTCCACCCCCCGTCCACAGGCTCAGAGAACAGCGTGGGGCACAGGGACCACTGGCAGCTTAGGACGCTGGCGCCAGCCCACGTTGGGGCCCTGCACTGACTTTTTTTTTATTAATTTTTTTTAAATTGAATCACCATGGGATACCCTTGCAAGCTTTCATGTTTGAGTTTCAATCATACAATGATCCAACACCCATCCCTCCACCAGTGCACATTTTCCACCACCAAAGTCCCCAGTATACCTTCCCCCCCACCCCCCGTCTCCCTGGCATACAGTTTTTCCCGTACTCTCTCTCTCTACTTTTAGTCATTATGGTTTGCCGTACAGATACTGAGAGGTTATCCCGTTTGGTCCTTTATCTATTTTCAGCACACATCTCCCCTCCCAAACGATTCCTCCAACCATCATTGTCTTAGAGATCCCTTCTCAATCCCAGCTGCCTTCTCCCCCAGCTCATGAGGCAGGCTTCCAACGATGGGGCAATATTCCTGGCCCTTATGTCTACTGTCCTTGGGGGTCAGTCTCATACTATGTTATTTTCTATTCCACAAGTGAGTGCAGTCCTTCTATGTCTGTCGCTCTCTTTCTGACTCATTTCACTTAGCACGATACCCTCCATGACCATCCACTTATAAGCAAATTTCATGACTTCATCTCTCCTAACAGCTGCATAGTACTCCATTCTGTAGATGCACCAAAGTTTCTTTAACGAGTGTCTGTTCTCAGGCACTCGGGTTGTTTCCGGATTCTGGCTATCATGAGCGGTTGCTGCAGTGAACATACAGGTGCAGATATCATTTCTAACTGCCTGCACGGACTCTTGCGGACCAGTAGGTTGCGCCCACCAGAGCCAGGCTTCTGCTCCCAAGAACCCGCGGCCTGGAAGGGAATTGGGTGCCCAGCTCTTGGGAAGAGGAGGAAGCAAGCAAGAAAGGGGAGGTGGCAATGGTGAGAGAGCACAGGACCAGCCCCTCCCGCGGCAGGTGCAAGAGCAGGTGCTTCCTGAACCTGAGGCAGACTCATGTTTCTGTTTTTGTCTTTTATGAGTTTGGGCCACACCCGCAGTGCTCAGGGTTTACTCCTGACTCTGCACTCGGGAATCATTCCTGATGGTGCTCAGGGGACCACATGGGATGAGGTACCCAGAACCCTCAACGCCAGGCCTCCCAGCACGGTTTTCATGTTTCTCTGGGCTCCAGCGGATGTGGATCTCCCCGGAGGCTTCAGCAGCAAAGCGTGGGATAATCACAGAGGCTTGGGCAGGGGGGATGCTCGTGGGCTGGGGTACAGGCTCTGCATGTAGGGAGTGCGTGGGTTCCACCCCAGGCCCCACACAGCCCACCAAGCACTGCCCGGAGCAACCCCCAAGCACCGCCAGGTAGGGGCCCCCAGAGAGAAAAACGTTTGCAAGTGCTCATGAGCCCGCACTGCCACGGGAATACACAGGGCATTAGCTGGGGAGGGGTGGCATGTGGCCAGGACCCCAGCCAATACACGCGGCTCTGTCCTTCCTGCCCTTTGGCACTGGGTTCCAGAATGTGGCATCCGTCCTAGGGATATGGATAAGAACCCCCCCACGCTCCCAACGGCCCCTCGCCAGAAGTGATGCTGATGCGTAAGTTCCCGGCCCATGTTCCTGCCACCACATCGACGTGTCCACAGGTGGATAGAAGAGCCAGAGGGGACCCAGAACACGATTCATCGATAGTCCCAGAATCCCAGAAGGAGGAGACATCTTCCTGAGGGTCTGGAGGGCGGACGCCAGGTTCACTGTTGGGGTCACGCGGGGAACAACCACCTGGGCCCCGTGTGTCTGAGCTCCTCAGGGCTAGGTTATGAGCTGGACACAGGCTGAACACACCCAGGCAAGCATGCACGCACACACACACACACACACACACACACACACACACACACACATTCACTCACACTCCTGGTCCCTGATGTGTCAGCACCTCCTTAGCGCACCCAGGTGAGCGCGCGCGCGCACACACACACACACACACCTGGTCCCTGATGTGTTAGCACCTCCTCAGCACACCTAGATGTGCACACGCACACGCACACACACACACACACTCTCACACACCTTTGGTCCCCGATGTGTCATTATGTCCCCAGCACACCCAGGCGCGTGCGCACACACACACACACACACACACACACACACACACACACACACACACACATACTCTCTCACACACTCTCACACACCCCTGGTCCCCGATGTGTCAGCACCTCCCCACTGGCGGGCTGTGCTCTGGGACCCCCTTCTCTCCCTCCTCCTGGAGGGCTCACTCCTCTGCCCAGAGGGCGCAGGCAGGCAGGCAGGTGTCAGCTGTCCTCATAAACTGTCCCCGGGCCAAGCGAGCACCCTGTATCCTAGCCTCCACTAGGGAAGCTCTCACCACTCATCAGACAAGAGCAGGCAGGAGCCGGGCACTAGAGGGCGCCCTGGCTTCCTGGCTGTGCCCAGGGTTCTTGGCTTTACCTGCAGAAGCCCCCAGAGGTCCTGGGCCCAGGGGAGGTGGGGGAGGGCTGAGGGTTTGCAGCTCAGATTCTGACTCTGCTCACCGGGGGTGGGGGTTGGAGGGGAGCCACAGAGGCAGGGGTGCCTCCTGGCGTGGCCTTGGGGCCTGACCACGACTTGGACACCTGCTGGCAGTGACCAGCCTGAAAGTCCCACCGGCTGGCTGAGCCGCGTAGGACGGAAGCTCGCCTGCTTTTCTGGAATCTCTTTCTGCAAGTGGATCCCATCAACAATCCTTGCAGAAACCAAGGACACCGGATGCTTTTCTTGGGGGAGGTTTTGGGTCACAGCCCGCGGGGCGGACCCCTGGCTCGGTACTGCTGGGGTGACTCCTGGCAGGGCTTGGGGGGACTGTGCGGAGTGCCGAGGATCGAACTGTGGTCAGCTGTGTGCAAGGCCAGCGCCAGGTGACCCCTCTGGCCTGCCCGTGGCTTCTGAAGCACCCAGTCTTTCTTCGCAGGTAAGAAGTAGAGGCTAGGCACATATACTGCCCGAGCCCGTGTGTACTTGCACCCATGTGGCCGAGCACAGGTGTTGCCCACATCTCCCCTCTTGAGATGTGTACTTTCATGCTCTTGTGTCTAATGCTGGTATGTGTGTAGAGGCTCTCTCCGCCCTTGAAGAAGCCTGTGTACTCTCTTGAGCACGTTACTCTCTCTCACACTCCCCACCTCCACACCTTAAAAATCCTCCAAATAAAATCTGTTTATCCCCCCCCCCAAAAAAAAAGTAGAGGTTAAAAAAAAAAAGTAAAAAAAAGTAAAAAAAAAAGTTTAAAAAAAAAAAGTAGAGGTTAAAAAAAAGTAGAGTCCCCGGACGTGGGACTGAGCAGAGGGCCCGGGGTGCTGGAGCATGTGTAGGAGCCCCGGGTTTGATCTAAGACAGACCCTGAGCACTGACAGTGTGACCCCCCCAAACAAATACAAACAACAGGAGAGGCATTGGATGGATAGAGAGGAATCCGCCCAGGGCATTTCCCCCCAGAGTGAGATGCATCTAGGGCCTGGCCCTGGCGGCTGAGGCCTCACACTGGGCTGGGGGGGGGGAGGGGAGGGGCAGCCATGGCCTGTCCTAGGTGGGGCTTCCACAGGGATCTGCACCCAGTGCCCACAGGAAGCCGTGCTCAGGACCATCACCTCCCACCCCCACCCGAGAACAGATATTCTGGGCCTCTCCAGCTATACCCCACCTCACCCCCATCCAAGCAGGCACTGTTTGACTCTGGGAAGATGAGGCATCTAGCAGGCCCCAACCGAAGGCTCCCAGCAGGCTGGGGAAGTAAGAATTGGCTGACTGGAGCTGAAGCGATAGCACAGAGAGTAGAGCGTTTGCCTTGCGGCCGAACCCAGGTTCGATTCCCAGCATCCCATATGGCCCCCTGAGCACCACTAGGAATAATTCCTGAGTGCAGAGCCAGGAGTAATCTCTGTGCATTGCCAGGTGTGACCCCCCAACCAAAAAAAAGAATTAAAGATTGACTGATTACATTTCTTTCTCTGCAGGGCCAAAGCAATAGTATAGTGGGTAGGGCATTTGGCTTGCACAGGGCTGACTTAGGTTTGATTCCTGACACCCCATGTGGTCCCCAAGTCCCTATAGAAGTGATGCCTCAGTGCAGAAGCCCTGAGCACCTCCAGCTCAAAAACTTTTTTTTTTCTGAGGGCCTGGAGTGATAGTGCACCAGGTACACTTGCCTTGCACACAGCCAACCCGGGTTCAATCCCGGAATCCAGTATTTGTCCTGCCAGTGTGACCCCTGAGTGCAGAGCCAGAAGTCAGCCCTGATCACCTCTGGGTGTGGCTCAAACACCAAGACACAAAACAAATTAGAAAAAAAAGTTATTTCTCCCCTGCTTACAGTGCCAGGTTATTCTGCCCTGCTCACAGTAAGGCTTGGTGGAGGCGTTTTTCAGTTGCACCCATTTTCAAGGAGGCAGACCATACCCGTCATTTCTCCCCGCTGGTGGGGGAGGGGGGTCTGAGGGACGATTCTCCTTCCCGTCTCTCTCTAACCCGCAGGAACTGACTTCTGGGTAGAGAAGGCTTGTGTTTTATTTCATGGACAGATTCCCTTGATTGGCTCGTGTTTTATTTCATGGACTGATTCCCCGCACACTGCACACACAGGCTCTTTCCAGTGTTTCAGCAACCACGGATTAAAACAGGCTTGGAAGGGCAATTAGTAGAATTAGGATTCAAGGTCGAAGTGTGTGAACGCTGGACTCTTAACACAGGAAGCAGCAGGAGACGTGTGTGTGTGTGTGTGTGTGTGCACGTGTATGCATGCGTGCGTGTATGCACATTTGTGTGTATGGGTGCGTGTGCATGCATGTCTATGTATGTGTGTGGGGGGGAGGTGGGGGGGAGTCAGCTCAAAGGGCTGAAGTTTTGCATACGGGACCCTCAAGTTTGAGGACATGCACAGAGACACGAGTGGTGCCTGAGCACTGCAGGAAACATACACTTAACCCCAGATCCAGGAGGGGCATTTTACCCTCACCCCCAAAGACCTGTAGCTGCTTCTGCTTTGAACAAGGCACCTGGTCCTTCCAGAAGGCTCCGCTCTCTTCATTGTATCATTGGTCACACCTGGCTATGCTCAGCGCTTACTCCTAGCTCTGCTCTCAGGGTGCCGTGGACTGAATGGGGGTCGGCTGCTTGCAGGGGAAAGTGCCTTCGCCCCTTACTGTCTCTCCAGCTCTTTATTTTGGGAGAATCATACGGCACCATAAGAAAACACCCACTCCAGGTTGGGGAGATGGCTCGAGGGCTAGAACACGTGCTTTGAATGAGGGAGCCCCTGATTGATCCCCAACACCGCACGGTCCTCTGGTCACCACTTCGGGATTATCTAAGCAAAACTGCATGTGACAAGACACATTTTTATTTCTGTTTGGGGGCTTGGGGTGGGGGCACACCTAGCAGTACTCAGGCATTGCTGCTGGCTCTGCACTCCGCAGAAATTACCCCTGCCGGTGCTTAAGGGTGCATAGGGATGCTGGCAATCGAATCCGGGTCAGTTGCGCACAAGGCAAGCACCTTCCCTGCGGTGCTGTCCCTCCGGCCCCCAAGACGAGACACATTTTGAGAACTCGGAAGCAAAGGGGGCGGGGGGGGGGAGCTGAAGATGGGGCTGAGTCCGTGTTGGATTTACTCCCATCACTCCCGGGCCTGAAACCAGCCCCTCAGCTTTATCTCTGCTCCAGACCAGTGACACCAGGGATAACAACAACAACAACAACATAGAGATGCGAGGAAGTGCGAGGAAGAACATGAGTTAGAGAGAGGCGCAGGAGAGGCCGGAATCTTTCCCAGGAAAAGGGACCAGCTGGACTCACCACAGGGCGAGTCGTTGCTCAATTTCCTTGAGGAAGTTGGTGTGGAATTTGTGCAAAGGTTCGAAGTTGGGGAAGATGAGCGTCTTCAGCGTCTCGGGCACGGAGTCCTCTTTGGCCACGGTGCTCTGGAACCACTGCGGAGGCAGAGGGCCACACTAAGCCGGGCAAGGACTCCCGCCGGGGGCAGCAGCTTCTGGCGGGCCCCGAGGCGGCACATGGCCACGTGGGTGGGGGCAGCATCCGTGGCTTTCGCTCCCGGGGCTGAGACACGCCGTCCTCTGCCATCACCACCCCACCAACTGTTTAATGCCATCATCATGGCATGTGGCCACGGGGCTCCCCGTCAGGGTTAAGACACAGAAACTTCAGGACCAGCCACGTGAATCTGCGCCACGGGCCGCGGCGCAAATCAGTGCTTCCGTTCCAGGAATCGCCAGAACCGTGGCCCTCCCTGGTGGTCCCACCTTCTGTTGCAACCCGCCTCATCCTACCCAATTCTACCCCAGAAGCTTCCCTAGGATATCCTGGGGGCCCACGGCAGGGGTGATCTAGCCCAGTTGAAAAACGCTGCTCTGGGTGACTCCTGGACATCGCTGCCTCTCTGCTCCTGTTTTTTTTTTCCTTTGTGGCTCAGGGGATATTCCTGGCTCTGCACTTAGGAATTACTCCTGGTGGTGCTTGGGGAACCATATGGGATGCCGGGGATCGAACCTGGCTCAGCTGCTTACAAGGCAAACGCCCTACCCGCTGTGCTATCGTCCCGGCAGCCTCTCTGCTCCTGGGTCAGTGGCAACTCTGAGGGCTGGGAGGTGGCACAGTGGCAAGGCCTGGCATGTATAAAGCCCCAGGGGAACCCTATGGGATGATCGGGATCGAACCAGGGTCAGCCGCCTGCAAAGCAAGCACCCTACCCACTGTACTGTGGCTCCAGGCCCACAAAACCACACAATTCTTAAAAAAAAAAAATAAAGTGTGTGTGTGTGTGTGTGTGTGTGTGTGTGTGTGTGTGTGTTGGGGCTATTCATAGTGACGCTTGGGGAATTGTGTAAGGAGCAGACTTGGGGCTCCGGCATGCAGAACATTTAACCCAGAGGTAGTTTAAAGGGGGGAGAGAAGCCCTCTGCCCTCAGTCTCTCCTTGTCCTGAGGTGGGGGTGGTCTGCCCACCCCTTCATCCCCAAAGCTGAGGTTCTGCCCCTAATGCTGAGGCACACGGTCCCTTACCCCTTGCTCCCAAAGGCAGAGTAATGAGGGGACCCCCCCCGCCCGCTGTCTGTCCTTCCAGAATTCAGAGCTCAGACAGCTGCCAAACCCGCCGACGGATCAAAAGCATGAAATAAAAGCAGTTTTCTGGCAGACACGGCTGGCTGGGCTCAGTGCAGCATCAAAGAGAAAACGGGCCTTCCGCTCGGAGACCTTGGCCCAGAATGTTCTGCTGCAGTGCATGCAGACCGTGACCCTCCACTGCAGCGCTTGCCCCCGTCAGTGCTGAACACCCCAGGGAGGGCTGTTTGACCCCCAGCGCCCACGGTTCCTGAGCACAGAGCCGAAGTCTCCTTGAGCACTGCTAGGCGTGGCCCCAAAGAAAACAGAAGCTCACAGTTCTTTTTATGTTTCTTTTGGGGCCACATCCGGCAATGCTCAGGGGTCACTCCTGGCTCTGCACTCAGGCATCACTCCTGACAGTGCTTGGGAAACCCCATGGGATGCTGGGGATTGAACCTGAGTTGGTCACCTGCAAGGCAGGTACCCTCCCGGCTGTACTATTGCTCCAGCTCCATAAAATCTCACAATGCTAAAAAAAAAAAAAGTGTGTGTGCGTGTGCGTGTGCGTGTGCGTGCGTGTGTGTGTGTGTGTGTGTGTGTGTGTGTGTAAGGGCATCCACACTGACTTTTGGGGAATTGTGTAAGGATTTGGGAGCTCCGGCATGCAAAGCGTCAGCTCCACCCTCCCTTTGAGCCAGGTCCCAGGTCCAACGATTGTTAATTTTTTAAGGCCCAATGGGGCTCAGGGGTTCTTCCAGTTTCTGTGCTCAGAAGTGAGCCCTGGTTGGAGCTCTCGGGCACAGATGTGGTGCTGGGTAGCAAACTGGGGCTGGCTGGGCACAAAGCCAGAGTCTTACCGTTTGGACTGTCTTTGGGGGCCCGATAATGACCAACGCTTCTGGATTAGATTCTGAATTCAATGCAGGAAACCCGTCTAATTTCGGGAGTCCAGGCCCAAAGCCATCTGTTTTCCTGCAGTGCCCACTGGGCCAGGGGCTCCACGTACATACCGAAGTGATGACTTCGAGGTCCTTCAGGTAGGTCCTCTCCGTGGTGGACACCTCCTTCGCCATGAAGTACGCTTTGTCCGTGGGGAGCCTCTGAAAACCCAGAAGCACAGACACAAGGGGCCTGTGAGTGGAGGACAGAGAAACCCCCACGCTAGCCACGCCCTGAGGAAAGCGAGTCCTGCACTCTGAGGCCAGACTGACAAGACCTCGGGCATCAGGCTCCTGCCTCGGTCCCTGACACCACATATGCCTGCCTCCCCCCGCCCCCCAACACCCCTGCCTTCCCCGAGTCCCCCCCCAGGGGTGGGCCCTGAGTGCAGAGCCAGAATTAGACCCTGAACACTGCCTGGGGAGCCCCCCAAATTCAAACACCAGAAAGTTCTAATCCTCACCACCACCCTCTACCCCATTCTGCAGCCTGAATACTGAGGCCCAGGGAGAGCAGAGGCTCATTCGCCCTCGGCCTCTGCCAAGTCCTCTCTCTGGGAGGGTCCTGCCTCAGGTCCTCATGGCTGCCTGGATGATGCTTGCCTCTTCTCTTTCCCCATCCTCTTATCCTCCCTCCCTCCCTCCCCCCTCTCGCCCCCTCGCTTGCTCGTTCGCTTGCTCTCTCGGGCCACACTTGACGATGCTTGCCCAGGGATCTCTCATGGCGGTGCTCAGGGGACCACAGGGGCGTGGGGGACGAAAGCTGCTCTGTGGCTCGCCCCAAGGGCTCCAGCTTCCTGACTCTCCCAGGCCCAGGGGCTGTTTCCGCCTCACTCAGCCAGAATGCGGCCATGGCAGCTTGGCAAAGCCTCATTGGTTTTGGGTTTGGGGTACACATCTATTAGTGCTCAGGGGCTATTCCCAGCTACTCTGGGGCAATGCTTTGGTGCCTGGGATGGAATCTGGGGTCCCATACTCGCCAGGTGGAGCCTCTTCCAAATATATATATATATATATATTTAAAAGTAAAGTAAAGTAAAGGCCCTCCCGTTGATCGTCGATTTGCTCGAGCGGGCCCAGTAACATCTCCGTTGGAGACTTTGTT
>JAOXYA010034064.1:0-12863 GCA_028565675.1 Sorex palustris
TCAGTAAATGTTTCATTTAAAAGGTCGGTAAACTGGAGTCCCGGGCACAAGACGGACCCAGTTCAGTAGTCCAAGCAGCATAAATTTATCTGCTCACACTTACAACTTGCACACATGCATGCACGCACACACACATGCAACAGATTAGCACATGCACAAACACTAGGGAGAGTGGTTGAAGTGAGTGGTGTTGGAGGACCCGAGAACTATTGAGGTGTCCTTAAGGGCCTCAATCAGATTGCCAAGAAACTTGGCAGCCACACGCTTGTATACACACACTCTTGCGTGCACACACGTATGTGTGCATACATAGGACATGCACACACACATTCACACACACACATGCAACACACAGGCACATGCACACACACTGAGAAGAGTGTTTGATGTGGGTGTTGTTGGATGCCCCTGAGAACTACTGGGGTGTCCCTAGGGGCCTCAATCAGACTGCCAAGAACCTTGGTGGCTACACCCTAGTATACACGCACTTGTGTGCACACAAATCTATGTGTGCATACATACAACATGCACACACACATGCACGCATATACACATTCAACACACAGGCACAAGCAACATATACTGGGGAGAATGGTTGAAGTGGGTGGTCTTGGAGGCCCCCAAGCACTATTGGGGTGTCCCTGGGTGCCTCAATCAGATTGCCAAGAACCTTGGCAGCCACACTCCTGTATACACGTACTTGTGTGCACACACATGTATGTGTGCATACATACGACAAGCACATACGCATGCACGCACACATGCATGCAACACACAGGCACATTCACGCACACTGAGAAGAGTGATTGAAATGGTTGGTGTTGGAGGCCCCTGAGAACTACTGGGGTGTCCTTGGCGGCCTCAATCAGATTGCCAAGAACCTTGGCAGCTACACGCTTGTACACACTCACTTGCATGCACACAAATCTATGTCCGCACACATATAACATGCACATACGCATGCACGCACACATACATGCAACACACAGGCACATGCACACACACTGGGGAGAGTGGTTGAAGTGGGTGGTCTTTGAGGCCCCCTAGAACTATTGGGGTGTCCCTGGAGGCCTCAATAAGATTGCCAAGAACCTTTGTAGTCACACGCTTGTATAAACGCACTTACGTGAGCACAATTTATGTGCGCGCACATACAACATGCAGACACGCATGCACGCACACACACATGCAACACACAGGCACATGCACACACACTGGGGAGAGTGGTTGAAGTGGGTGGTGTTGGAGTCCCTCGAGAACTATTGGGGAGTCCTTGGGGGCCCCAATCAGATTGCCAAGAACCTTGGCAGCTGCACGCTTGTACACACTCACTTGCTTGCACACATCTATGTGCGCACACATACAACATGCACACACGCATGCACGCACACACACATGCAACACACAGGGACATGCAAACACATTGGCAGAGTGTTTGATGTAGGTGGTGTCGAGGCCCCTGAGAAATATTAGGGTGTCCCTGGGGACCTCAGTCAGACTGCCAAGAACTTTAGTAGCCACACGCTTTTATACATGCACTTGCGTGCACACAAATCTATGTGCGCGCACATACAACATGCAGACATGCATGCACGCACACATATGCAACACACAGGCACATGCACACACACTGGGGAGAATGGTTGAAGTGGGTGGTCTAGGAGGCCCCCGTGCACTATTGGGGTGTCCCTGGGGGCCTCAATCAGATTGCAAGAACCTTGGCATCTACACACTTGTATATACACATTTGCATGCACGGAAATCTATGTGCGCGCAAATACAACAGTCAGACACGCATCCACGCACACGCACATGCAACACACAGGCACATGCACACACACTGGGGAGAGTGGTTGAAGTTGTGGTTTTGGAGGATGCTGAGAACTATTGGGGTGTCCCTGGGGGCCTCAATCAGATTGCCAAGAACCTTGGCAGCCACACGCTTGTATACACATACTTGAGTGCACACAAATCTAAGTGCGCACACATACAACATGCACACACGCATTCACGCACACATGCATGCAACACACAGTCACATGCACACACATAGAGAAGAGTGTTTGAGGTGGGTGGTGTTGGAGGCCCCCGAGAACTATTTGGGTGTCCCTGGAGGCCTCAATCTGACTGCCAAGAACCTGGGCAGCTACACGATTGTATACGCGGACTTACGTACACACAAATCTATGTGCACGCACATACAGCATGCAGATACGCATGCATGCACACACACATGCAACACACAGGCACATGCACACACACTGAGAAGAGTGTTTGAAGTGGGTGGTGTGGATGCCCCTGAGAACTATTGGAGTGCCCCTAGGGGCCTCAATCAGACTGCCAAGAACCTTGGCGGCTACACCCTTGTATACACGCACTTGTGTGCACACAAATCTATGTGCGCATACCTACAACATGAACACACGCATGCACACGTACATACATTCAACACACAGGCACAAGCAACATATACTGGAGAGAATGGTTGAAGTGGGTGGTCTTGGAAGCCCCTGAGCACTATAAGTGTGTCCCTGGGGGCCTCAAGCAGATTGCCAAGAACCATGGCAGCCACACTCCTGTATACACGTACTTGTGTGCACACACATGTATGTGTGCATACATAGGACAAGCACATACGCATGCACACACATGCATGCAACACACAGGCACATTCAGGCACACTGAGAAGAGTGATTGAAATGGTTTGTGTTGGAGGCCCCTGAGAACTACTGGGGTGTCCTTGGTGGCCTCAATCAGATTGCCAAGAACCTTGGCAGCTACACGCTTGTACACACTCACTTGCATGCACACATATCTATGTGTGCACACATGCAACTTGCACATACGCATGCACGCACACACACATGCAACACACAGGCACATGCACACACACTGGGGAGAGTGGTTGAAGTGGGTGGTCTTTGAGGCCCCCTAGAACTATTGGGGTGTCCCTGGAGGCCTCAATAAGATTGCCAAGAACCTTTGTAGTCACACGCTTGTATAAACGCACTTACGTGAGCACAATTTATGTGCGCGCACATACAACATGCAGACACGCATGCACGCACACACACATGCAACACACAGGCACATGCACACACACTGGGGAGAGTGGTTGAAGTGGGTGGTGTTGGAGTCCCTCGAGAACTATTGGGGAGTCCTTGGGGGCCCCAATCAGATTGCCAAGAACCTTGGCAGCTGCACGCTTGTACACACTCACTTGCTTGCACACATCTATGTGCGCACACATACAACATGCACACACGCATGCACGCACACACACATGCAACACACAGGGACATGCAAACACATTGGCAGAGTGTTTGATGTAGGTGGTGTCGAGGCCCCTGAGAAATATTAGGGTGTCCCTGGGGACCTCAGTCAGACTGCCAAGAACTTTAGTAGCCACACGCTTTTATACATGCACTTGCGTGCACACAAATCTATGTGCGCGCACATACAACATGCAGACATGCATGCACGCACACATATGCAACACACAGGCACATGCACACACACTGGGGAGAATGGTTGAAGTGGGTGGTCTAGGAGGCCCCCGTGCACTATTGGGGTGTCCCTGGGGGCCTCAATCAGATTGCAAGAACCTTGGCATCTACAAACTTGTATATACACATTTGCATGCACAGAAATCTATGTGTGCGCACTTACAACACGCAGACAAGCATGCACGCACACACACATGCAACACATAGGCACATGCACACACACTGGGAGAGTGGTTGAAGTTGTGGTTTTGGAGGACCCTGAGAACTATTGGGGTGTCCCTGGGGGCCTCAATCAGATTGTCAAGAACCTTGCCAGCCAAACGCTTCTATAAACGCACTTGTGTGCAAAAACATTTAAGTGCGCATACATATGACATGCACACAGGCATGCAAGCACACACACATGCAACACACAGGCATATGGACAGACACTGGGCAGAGTGTTTGAAGTACATGCTGTTGGAGGCCCCTGAGAAATATTGGGGTGTCCTTGGGGGCCTTAATCAGACTGCCAAGAACCTTGGCAGCTACACCCTTGTATACAAGCACTTGTGTGCACACAAATCTATGTGCGCATACATAACATGCATGCACGCATGCACGCATACACACATGCAACACACAGGCACATGCAACACATACTGGGGAGAGTGGTTGAGGTGGATGGTCTAGGAGGCCCGGAGAACTGTTGGGGTGTCCCTGGGGGCCTGAATCAGATTGCAGAGAACCTTGAGAGCCACATGCTTGTATACACGCACTTGTATGCACACACATGTATGTGTGCCAACATAAGACATGCAGTCACGCATGCACGCACACATACATGCAACACAAAGGCACATGCACACACATTGAGAAGAGTGTTTGAAGTGGGTGGTGTTGGAGTCCCTCGAGAACTATTGGGAGTCCTTGGGGGCCTCAATCAGATTGCCAAGAACCTTGGCAGCTACACGCTTGTAGACTCTCACTTGCTTGCACACAAATCTATGTGCGCGCACATACAACATGCACGCACGCATGCACGCACACACACATGCAACACACAGGCACAGGCACACACACTGGGGAGAGTGGTTGAAGTGGATGGTCCTGGAGGCCCCTGAGAACTATTGGGGTGTACCTGGAGGCCTCAATCTGATTGCCAAGACCCATGGCAGCTACACGCGTGTACTCACGGACTTGCGTGCACACAATTCTATGTGTGCACACATACAACATGCAGACACGCATGCACGCACACAAACATGCAACACACGGGCACATGCACACACACTGGGGAGAGTATTTGAAGTGGGTGGTGTTGGAGGCCCTCGAGAACTATTGCGGTGTCCCTGGGGGCCTCAATCAGATTGCCATGATCCTAGGCAGCCACACGCTTGTATACACGCATTTGTGTGAACACACATGTATGTGTGAATACATACGAAATGCACAGACACATGCACGCACCCATGCATGCAACACACAGGCACATGCACACACACTGAGAAGAGTGTTTGAAGTGGGTGGTGTTGGAGTCCCTCGAGAACTATTTGGGTGTCCCTGGGGGCCTCAATCAGATTGCCAAGAACCTTGGCAGCTACACGCTTGTATACACACACTTGCGTGCACACAAATCTATGTGTGCACACATACAACATGCACACACGCATGCACTCACACAAAGATGCAACACACGGGCACATGCACAGACACTGGGGAGAGTGTTTTAAGTGGGTGGTGTCGGAGGCACCCGAGAACTATTGGGGTCTTCCTGGGGGCCTCAATCCGATTGCCAAGAACCTTGGCATCCACACGCTTGTATAAACGCACTTGTGTGCACACACATGTATGTGTGCATACATACGACGTGCACACACGCATGCACGCACTCATGCATGCAACACACAGGCACATGCACACACACTGAGAAGAGTGTTTGAAGTGGGTGGTCTTGTAGGCCCCTGAGAACTATTGGAGTGTGCCTGGTTGCCTCAATCACATTGCCAAGAATCTTGGCAGCTGCACACTTGTACACACCCATTTGCGTGCATCCAAATCTATGTGCGCACACATACAACATGCAGACACGCATGCATGCACACATACATGCAACACACAGGCACATGCACACACACTGAGAAGAGTGTTTGAAGTTGGTGGTGTTGGAGGACCCTGAAAACTATCGGGGTATCACTGGGGTCCTCAATCAGACTGCCAAGAACTTGGCAGCTACACCCTTATATACACGCACTTGTGTGCACACAAATCTCTGTGCACACACATACAACATGCAGACACGCATGCACGCACACACACATGCAGCACACAGGCACATGCACACACACTGGGGAGAGTGGATGAACTGGGTGGTCTTGGAGGCCCCTGAGAACTATTGGAGTCCCTGGAGACCTCAATCAGATTGCCAAGAACCTTAGTAGACACACGCTTGTATACACAGACTTGCGTGAGCACAAATCTATGTGTACGCACATACCACATGCAAACACGCATGCACAGACACACATGAAACACAGGCACATGCACACACACTGGGGAGCGTGTTTGAAGTGGGTGGTCTTGGATGCCCCTGAGAACTATTGGGGTGTCCCTGGGGGCCTCAATCCGATTGCCAAGAACCTTGGCAGCCACACGCTTGTATACACTCACTTGTGTGAACACACATGTATGTGTGCATACATACGACATGCACACACGCATGCACGCACACATGCATGCAACACACAGTTACATGCACACTCACTGAGAAGAGTGTTTGAAGTGGGTGGTGTTGGAGGCCCCTGAGAACTATTGGGGTGTCACTGGGGGCCTCAATCAGATTGCCAAGAACATTGGCAGCGACACGCTTGTATGCACACACACGTGTGTACACAAATCTATGTGCGCACACATACAACATGCACACACGCATGCACGCACACACAAATGCAACACACAGGCACATGCACACACACTGGAGTGAGTGGTTGAAGTGGGTGGTCTTGGAAGTCCCCAAGAACTATGGGCTGTCCCTGATGGCCTGAATCACATTGCCAAGAACCTTGGCAGCCACACGCTTCTATACACGCACTTGGGTGCACACAAATGTATGTGCACACACGCATGCACACACACACACCTGCAACACACAGGCACATGCACACACACACTGGGGAGAGTGGTTGATGTGTGTGGTCTTGGAGGCCCTCGAGAACTATTGGTGTGTCCCTGGGGGGCTCAATCACATTAGCAGAACCCTGATAGCTTCTGTCCAATGTGGGGCAAGGCCCTCGTGGACTCAGCGCAGTGGACACCCCCAGGAACCATCGAGAGCAGGCCTGGTGGCCTCCAGTACAGCTTGACTCCCTGGTGGCCCCTATCAGATCCTGTTGGGTATGGACAAGGTGAACCCCAACAGTGCTACTCTCCTCGTGATGTGCTTAGAGTCCCAATAGAGAATGTCAATGTGATCCCTGATAATTCTTTGTGGTGGCCCTACCAATGGAGGGTGTACCCCTCTGCCCAAGAGTCTTGCCAGGTATAGCCATAGTGTTCCCCAAGATCAGTTGGCAGTGGTCCTGGTGGCTGCTAGCACAGTTATTTAGGTGTAGTTGGGTGATGCCCTACAATGCATTTAGTAGCCCCTTGGGCCCCATTAGTACCCTGGAAGTCCTCCTCCCAGACACACACACACACACAGACACACAAACACCACCGGATTTGGACCAGCTAGTTCACTAGCCAAATATTGTGCATTCCCTGTGACCTCAATTGACAGTCTGTCCCCTTGGTGGATACTCACGGGGACTGTGCCTGAGTCCCTGAGCACTGTTTGGGAGGCCCCCAAATGAATGAATGGATGAATGAATTAAACACAGACATCTGTAATACAAACCAGGATTGAGGGTAGATGGAAGATTCTAGGACTGGGACAAGAGCTCTGCAACAAAATAGGCCTCACACTCTCCTATCCCTATGCCTCACCTATACCCAGTCGCCCTGTACTCACACTTCTAGCACAAAACATGTCGTTTTAGCCTACACCACGTCATTCTGTGGCATCCACTAGGTGACCCCAAATCACACTCAGCTCTGAGACTCTCACCCAGATATTGCACACCAGCTTCCACTGGTTAAAGGTTCACTCCCCTAACAATGTCCCGTGTCTGATGCCAAACCCAAGTAGCACGTCCTAAAAAGCGACCCAATTTCTGCCAACATGGCTGTAAGCCACAGGTTTCCACAACCCCCACACTCCTGAACTGACAGAATATTTGCTGCAGCGGCTCAGGGAACTAAGGGCAACCTGCCATTTAGAGTCGCCTGATGTCTCTACCATCAAATTGCATCCACATGACCTTCCACCCCCAGGTCAGAAACTTCACAATATGGAAGCGTGGGGCGCCCGTAGAAATGCCCGTGAGCACATTGCTTCTGCACCTAATCAGGAGAAGAGAGGTCAGGATTGGTTGATGCTGTCATTGGGGTCAAGGGACGAGAGGGGACCGCTGTGCAAGACTTGGCATTCCCAAGTCACTGCTGACTAGGAGACGTGGCACCAAGAGCAGAGGTTCCCAGCAGTTACGGCAAAGTCACATCAAGGAGCAGCTTGTCACGATGTCTAATGGGCCTCGATACTCTCTCCCTTTCCAGTGTCCCTGATAGGTGAGCCGGCTGCAAGCCAGATCACAACTCAATCTGACATTGGGCCACAAGCCTCGGGACACATGCCTTCCACCTCACACACCTTTCTGCACCCCCTTGCAGAATCGCCTCTAAACTCTCAGTGCCAGCTCAAAGGATGTGGCTCAGCAGTAGAGAACTTACTTTGCATGGGCATGAGTGAGGCTCTGGGGTCGATTCCCAACACTGGACAATGAATGGATTAATTAAGAAACCAACAAAAGCTCAGGAAACTGACTTTTCCTTCATTACAGGCCGTGGTGAATCATCCTGGGCCTCTGTTTCTCTCCCCATGTCTCAATGTACTGAACATGAGGACAAGGGTTCAGCAGGGACCCAGCACAGCAGGGGGACGCATAGGCAGAGCACTTTGGCAGGATGGTGGTTTTCACCTAGTATTCTTTAAATTCTCCTTGGTTTGCAGCCAGAGTGAAGCTGGTGGGGGTCTACTCATTGAACTGTATTCAAGGGTCCTTCTGGGAAAGGTGCAGAGGTTCATGAGGTACCAGGATCGCACCTAGGCCTCCTGCATGCTGAATAAGCATGTCCTAGGAGAATCCAGGACCTGGCTATTTCCTCTGTGTCTATGCACAGGGATAGCAGCAGGTCAGAGCACCCTCCATAGCCCACTGCCAGGGCCAAGAATAAAGCTTACAAGTGCCAAGCAGACTCCACTCTGAAACCAGTTGTACAAAGGGAGTGGACTGTCTAAGTCGGCAGGTGACCAGATGCCAGAGGTCACTGCCCAGATGAACCCTTTGGTCAATGGTTAGTGTCACCAGGCTACCCAGGGTAACTTATGTAACATCAAGGGAACATTTGTCATTAGAGACTTGTTCTCTGTCCAGACCGGTGGAGGGGAGATCACGGCTACCCTCTGGGAAGCAACAGTAGCCAGTGGCCAGCTTGCCACATTCCACAAGTGGACAGGAGAGCAAGCAAGAGGAGGGTGACAGACTTTGAGAGATTTCTTAGACTGGATAGCAATGTCCACATGGGGCAGGCACCTGTCAGTCAGCCCGGGCACTCAAGCAGGAGGATGCCGGATGCAGGAAACCACAGGCACAGCCGAGATGGCTCAGAATTCTTTGGCCACATTTGCTGCTTGCTTCTGTTGTCAGTACTTCGGAAAGAGTCTGGCTTTTTGGATCTGGGGCAGACGTGATTGGGAAGGGAGGAGAGAATGAAGGCACAGAAGACGGCCTGAGGCAGAGACAGTGAGCACCTAGATAGTGCAGATGAAATGACAGCACTCTGGTCCTGTCCTAGCTCGGTGATCTTGGGACTCATACCAGCCTATGGCACTCAAGCTCTTCATCTGTGAAGAAGCTTTCCTGTGGGAATCTTGGTGTTGCCCTGGTCACACTGGCTCTTTGCTCTTTGTGGGACTGTAGGCGCTGCACCAACAAAAATGGGTAGCAGTGGAATTAACCTGGGGGCAGAGCACCAACAGCTGCACCCAGGGTATACTCCAGGTTGTGTCCTCCAGGTGACTGCACGCAGCTCTCAGGGATTATGCAGTGCTAGGGATCTAACCTCAACTTGGGCTCCTGCCTGCAGAGACTCAGCTCAGTTCAGAGCTCTCTGCCTGGAAACGATTAGAGAACATTAGTGTCCAGTTGATACTCTACTATGGATAGGTCCCCAAACCCAGCACTCTGTTGGCATTGCTTTGGTCTCCAGGGCTTTGCAGTTATACGGAAAATAGACAGGAAAGTCAGGACAAATGGGTCTGCATTTCTCTTCCTAAGGGATTGCTTCTTAATGTGGGTCAGCGGGTGTTCACCAATCCCAGAAGGTCCCCAAGGCAGAGACGATCTCTCCACCGTGACAGATTCTCTGTGCAGAGAGCCACTATAAATCTTTTCATCCCCAGGAAAAATAAGCCACTGCGTACAATGGGTCAAGGGATGCATTAGGATACCTAGTTCATTGTCATTTCTCTGGGGTCTTTCTGGTTTTGCTGGGATGGGCAACGAGCCTGCCCAGTCACTTGTGGCTTTCAGCTTAAGGAGGAAGGGCCCGTGTTCTTTGTAGTCCTTGCTTTGTAGTACTGCGTGGGCTTGCAAACACCCACAGTTTCCGCCTTGCTGCAGGAGATTTTGCTCAAGGGACTGCATAATCCACAGGCATGCTCAGAGCACTTGCTTATCCTCACGCCTTCAGAAACACCTGTTCATGGCTGGCCCTGGTCAACACCCAGCTAAAAGACCACCAGTAAACACTGAAAGTCATGCATGTTTCAGTGCTAATCTGAGCTAACCTGACTGAGGCCAGCACACACCTCTCCTGAAGCCCAACTGCCAGGCCCTCTTCACTTGTTGGGTGGGTCCTTAAAAACTTCTCACCTCTTTCCAGGAACAAGGTCCCACACTATCACTCTTACTCTGTGTATGGGTGCAGCCCACTCATTCTCGTGTTCCACTGGTAACTCATGGCCCTCAGAAGAGCAGAGGCTCAGTAGCTCTCTGGGACATGAATAAGCCAGTACGCATCAGATAATACACACAGTTAACTTTTTAGAGAAGCTAAGAGCAACAGAGCAAAAAATTGCTCTCTTTTGCTTTTTGGCATTGACTGGATTTAACATTTCACTTCTGTCACATTTCCATGGCAATTCCCACAACAGTGCGAAGTTATCTTTTAAAAGTCACATCCTGACAGGGAAGCATTCCCAGTCTCTAACTAAACAACAGATCTCTCCCTCATGAACTTGGCAAATGTGCATACTTGGGAGTCATTCAGAAACCCAGATAAAACTCACCATTATCTTCTAGTAAGCAGAACAGTATCTGAAATGATCCCAAAGAAAACCAAGATTGATGTACAAGTCATCACAACAAAAATAAAAACCCAAGATGTTCTCCATAAGGTACCCCAGTTGCCCTGCCCTCCCCTGCTTGGAACCCTGACTGCTCTCTGTAATTCTGTTTGGGCTGCTTGCTCCTCTTTATTGCAATGTGGCTCTTCAGTAAAGACCAGGTACCTGTGATCACTGTTGCAGAACTGGAGAAAACACTCTAAATCTTTCATCTTGCTGGTTTCTGTTGGGGCCCCGGGGCACCTGAGTAACTGATAGCAGGCAGGGGAACTGTCAGGCACACTCTCATAATCCAGATACTGCTCCCCATGCACAGACATTGCTGAGGTTCTCCCTGTACTCCCCAGAGAGAAAGTGCTCCCACCCGCAGACAAGGGCGCCCAATGCAATGCTCAGTTGTCTTCCAGAGAAGTACTGTCATCCATGATAAGCATGAACCCCAAGATCATCACCTGCTTGAAAATCATCATGCATCTGTCAGTATCTATCTGTCACTATCCTCCCGTTATTCATCAATTTGCTCGAGCGGGCCCAGTAATGTCTCCATTGGAGATTTTGTTGTTACTGTGTTTGGCATATCGAATACATCACGGGTGGCTTGCCAGGCTCTACCGTGCGGGCGAGATACTCTCGGTAGCTTGCCGGGCTGTCCGAGAGGGGCGGAGGAATCGAACTCGGGTCTGCCATGTTGGCTGCGTGCAAGGCAAATGTAATTTTACCTAATATCTTTTCTTTAACCAGTCTCAGGTTGCTAGACTTACGGTATCTAGACCAAGTTAACTTCTGTTCTCGCCTCAGCACTAGCATGATGTGTACTTTCATAGGCATTGCATTGTTCTACACATCATTTTCCTTGTTAAAAGTTAAAAAGTCACTATTGTGTGAATTTTTCAGATGCCATTTGGGTTCTTTTAAAACTAGATTAAAGTACAAAACAAACAAAAAAAACCCAAACAATAATCATGCTGCAAATCTATTTAGTAAGAATTGAAGAAAAAATAGTTGTAACTTTAGAAAAACAAAGTACCAAAGCGAATTCTCTTCATTCTAATAATAAAAATAAGAATAAAAATTGCGTCTCTAGTGATTTAATTATGTAAAACCCAAAGCAAACATATATATAGAAATTTAAAAAGCAATTTCAAAGTCTTGATTTATTTGGATACCTTATTTTTAGCATCATTATGATTGAGATTTACATTTGTGTGTTTAATTTTTTGTTTTTTATCAGTTTTCATTGCTTCATAAGATTGATGAGTATTTTAGATCTTAATGAAAATGACGCAGCCATCTGTCAACTACAGTCTTTCCTATTTTCATTTAGTAACTTAATAAACTCAAATTAGACAAAAGAAAGGAGTATTGAATCTGTGGAAAAAAGAGAAATAGGTAGAAAGAGAGTAAGCCAGACCTTTCAGGATTGGTTCTATAGGAAATTTCTTTAAAAGGGGAATGAAGTCATTCACCTTGAAAGTGGTAATCTCTTACCGATTAGTGCTGCCAAAACAACTTTATATCTGAGATTAAAGAGTAGGGAGTAAAATAAAGGGTCATCTTCATGCCGGCTTCTGTATCAATTCAATAATATGAAGCATGCAAAAAGTTTCTCAGCAGATAATAGTATGTCAATAAACAGGATGCTATACAAAGTATTTGTGTAAGTCTTCCAAGTGCAGTTGACTCTTATGTATTTTTTTAGTACTGTCATTTCCTCATTCTCAGTCTGTTATAAGGGCAAGAGCATCGTATTAGTATCACACATTATCTAGGGTCTAGTGTTCAGAACCCTTTGCCTTTAACACCTAGACAAAGGCACTTAAGTACACAAGTAATTAGAAATTTTGTATCGTTTGTATCATGAGAATCTATCTTCT
>JAOXYA010034106.1:0-41402 GCA_028565675.1 Sorex palustris
CAGATGTCACTTCGACTATACTTTTTTGCCTCTCTGGGGTATATTCCCAGGAGTGGTATTGCTGGGTCAAATGGGAGATCAAATTCTAATTTTTTGAGAATCGTCCATACTGTTTTCCAAAAGGGTTGGACCAGTTGGCATTCCCACCAGCAGTGAAGGAGGGTCCCTTTCTCGCCACATCCGCGCCAGCACCGGTTGTTTTTGTTCTTGTGGATGTGGGCCAGTCTCTGTGGTGTGAAATGATATCTCATTGCTGTTTTGATCTGCATCTCTCTGATGATCAGTGATGTAGAGCATTTTCTCATGTGCCTTTTACTGCAATACATTTTTTAAGGTACAACTTAATGTTGAATTTAAATATTATCATTGCAAAGTGTTCCAATAAACAATCTAAAAGAAAATCAAGAAAACATTTTCACTCATAATAGCCTCAAAAGGAATGAAATACTCAGGAATTCAAGTAAGTCTGTGAAAATATTTGAAAAGTCAAAAAAATTGCAAAAATAAATAAAGACAAATAAAAGATATTTAATATTTCTATTAATGGAATGATGCAGGGGTAAGTGTTAATAATTGATGCTACCCTATAAAAAACTACAGCATTCAATCTCATAATTTTTTTCTCAAATTTGGAAAATTTACCATAAAATTTATATAGAATCTTCAAGAACCCTAGCCAAAATATTGATTTTGACATAAAAGACATAAAGCATAATTTATAAAATAAAAATAGTCAATTGTACTTAGTCTAAGATAAAAATTTGTTGTGCATCACATTATTCTAAAAAGAATCGAAAGTCAACAAAGTTATAATACCTGAAATTTTTTTCCACATTTTATTGAGGAGTAAAGTCCATAATTTACAGATATATACTGAAGATAAATTTAAAAAAATAAAAATGAGAAAATACTTGAATGGAAAATCAAGAAAAAGTATACAAATATCCAATAAGCATAAAAAATTGCTTAGTGTCACAAATGCAAAAAAAACTGTAATGAGATAACTTTCTAAACACATTTGTACACATTTGTAAAATGGCACACATACAAATATTGACCTGGGGATGGAGCAGGAAGTCGGGGAAGCCAGGGAAGTGCAGAAGAAGGGTGGCATGGGCGTTGCCTACAGCACCTGAGGACAGTCCTGTGTCCTCCGCAGCGGGAAGGCTGGGGATGTCCACCACGAGCTGGCCCAGAGGAGTGGAGCCCTGGCTGGCCAGGCTACTCAGAGGGAGAGCTGAGTGCGCCATGGGGCAGCGCCTTGTCACTGGCTGTCCGGGAGCCGGGCGGGGCCAGTCCTGACCAGGTCTGGACTCTGTGCCCCGGTCTGTCCCCCCCGGGCCAACCTTCTCCTAGAGCAGTTCTGACTTCAGGAGCGGGAGCAAAACTAATTCGTGCATGTTTGTTGCTGTTTTTCAGGGCCAAATGCTTCCGGGGCAAAAAGGTCCTTGGAGATTATGACATCAAAGTGGAACAGGTGAGCAGCCCGGAGCCAGGCCTGGCCACTGTCGCTGTCCCCGGTTGACTGTCCAGCTCTGCTGAGTGGGGCTACCGGCCAGCCCTGTTCGAGGGCCTCATCTCCACTCCCTGCCCACCCCAGCCTACCTTCCTCGCTCACAGGGGACACCACGGCTGTCCCCTCCCACTGCATGGACACCAGGGCTGTTCCCTCTCTCAGTGCACACTAGGGATGTCCCTCCTGCTGCGTCACTCTTGTCTCGTTTTACCCATGTCTTTGGTGCTGGGCTCTTGGCCCCTGGGCCCCTGGGCCCCTGGCCACGCAGGAATCTCAGGGTGGAGAGACCGCAGAGAACCGGCTTCCCGCGACACTGGCCTCTCCATGTGGGGGTCCCTGTGAGACCATCACAGCCTGCAGAGTGTCCTCCTCGACCTGAGGGAGCCCACGGGTGCCCCTGCCTGCCCCTTTCCAGTTTTGATCCTTGATAGTTTGCTCCTTGATAGAGAGAGTAACTCCTGAGGAGGGAGGAGGGGGCTATACAACTGGGGCTGATGTCCTGTGTGGAAGGGCAGTTCCTCCTCATTCCTCACAGTGCTCCCCATCCACCCTGCATCCAGTCCCCACGTGGGCAAGGTGGAGGGGGAAAAAAAAACAGTTCCTGGCTCAGAGCTGGAGGACGGTGACTTGCCCCGTGCCCTAGCGGGTGGCCGCCGACTGCTGTGTGTGTGCGCGTGTGCCTATGGGCATGTGTGTGTACCTGCAGGTGAGTGTGCATTGCAGGTGTGTGTGTGTGTGTGTGTGTGCCTGCAGGAGTGTGTGTGTACCTGCAGGTGTGTCTGTATGTGTGTACCTGCAGGTGTGTTTGTACCTGCAGGTTTGTATGTACTTGCAGGTGTGTATGTGTGTGTGTATACCTGCAGGCTTGTGTATGTGTGTACTAGCAGGTGTATGTGTACCCACAGTTGTGTGTATGTGTGTACCTACAGGTGTGTGTGTGTGTGTGTGTGTGTGTGTGTATGCGCGCGTGTGTGTGTGTATGCGCGTGTGTGGACATGCACAGAGAGATAACTGTCCTCTGGGTCTCCTGTTTACTTTGCAGGCAGAGTTTTCAGAGCTCAACCTGGTGGCCCACGCAGATGGGACCTACGCAGTGGACATGCAGGTCCTGCGGAATGGCACCAAGGTTGTCCGGTAAGGCCCGCTGCCCTGGGCCACTGCCCCCTCTGCACAGACCCCATCCTGGCTTACTGGTGGTCTTAGGCACCCAGCAGGGGGCGTCTCTGCCCAGGCTCTCTGAGGCCGCCGGGAGGCCAGCTCCTGGACTCCGAGCTCACGCCGGGGCACCTGGTTCCTGTCGGGGATCCCTAGGCTCAGCTCCCAAGGGCTCTGCCCGCTGGCAGGAGGTTTCCATGCTTGTCCCAGCATTGGAAAGTGCCTGTGGGTGTACTTCCGGCCACCCAGGGACTCAGTGGCAGAGCACAGTGTCCAGTCACTGCCTCAGCTCTGCGCCACCCGTGCTGGTCTCAACCCTCCCTCCCTCTGGGCACTGCCAGGGCCGCCCCAGGGCTGTTCCTCACAGCCGCTTAACTCAGCCTGCTGTGCTCAGGGAGGCCGGGGCCTCCCTCACAACAGGAAATGGGGGTCTGGGCTCCTCAGGGGCCGAGGAGGATGGAGAAGGTTGTGTGTTGGGGTGTGGGGACTCAGGTGGGGGGCCCAGGCAGGGGCTGGGGTCTTCCATGGCCACACATGGAGTAGAGATAGGGTCTTGCTGCCTTACACTGGGCCTCTTTCTCGGGGGCCCGGGGGTTTGTGCAGTGCTGGTAGCCATGTCCTGAGTGTCTGGGGGTGCCCCTCCTGACTCTCAAGCCCCCATTTTTGCCAGTGCACAGGGCGATGAGGTCAGGAGCCCAGGCTCGGGAGCTCTGGACTGTGAACTGGGCCTGGGGGCAGCGTCAGGCTGGGCTTTGTCCACGGGATGCAGCCCCTGGGCCCCAGATTTGCTCACCAGAACACGGTTGCCGTCTGCACTCAGAGCCTCGGGTCCAGGGCTGAGCGGCTGGTTGGGGGCCAGGGGTGACCCCAGGGAGCCACTGGGCGCAGGATAACTGGATCCCAGAGCTCTGAGCAGCCCTCACGCCTCTCCAGGGGCTGCGGCTGTGGTGGGGCCGGTCACAGGTGTCGCCTGGAGGGACCTGGGCTCTGCCGTCCCCAGGGCAGGGGGCATGGCGGGGATTCTGCTGCCCACTGGGACATCGGTCTGAAAGGGCTCCCGTCTCCCCTGGAGGGAAGCATCGCTTCGCCCCCAAAGCCCCTCATTCCCGCCTCACCGTCTTATCACCGTGGACCGGAGGCCGCGGCAGGCCAGGTTCTGGAAATGGGGGTCCCAGGGAGCTGTGCCTCGGGGGGCCGGTCGCCGGCCCCCACTCACTGCCACCCTTCCCCCCCAGGTCCTTCCGGCCCGACTTTGTGCTCATCCGGCAGCACGCATTTGGCATGGCGGAGAACGAGGACTTCCGCCACCTGGTCATCGGCATGCAGTACGCCGGCCTGCCCAGCGTCAACTCCCTGGAGTCCATCTACAACTTCTGCGACAAGCCCTGGGTGGTGAGTGGCCCCCACCCCCCGCCCGGCTGTTGGGCTGTGAGTGGCCCTCGGGATTCTGTGATGGGGACCCCCGGCCTCAGCCCCGGGTCCGCCGTCCCTGCTGTGCTTAGGGCTTATGCCTGCCTCTGTGCTCAAGGATCATTCCTCGTGGGACTTGGGAATCAGATGGGGCACTGGGGATCGAGCCTAGGTTGGATATGTCAAGGCAAGCGCCCTCCCCACTGTACTGCGACTCTGGCCCAAACCCCATTTTTTTTCTTTTTGGTCACACCCGGCGATGCACAGGGGTTTCTCCTGGCTCCGTACTCAGAAATTACACCTGGTGGTGCTTGGGGGACCCTATGGGATTCTGGGAATCGAACCCTGGTAGGCCAGGTGCAAGGCAAATGCCCTTCCTGCTGTTCTATTGCTCCTGTTCCCCCCCACCCCATTTTCTTTGTTGTTTATTTTTGGGTCACCCCGGCTGTGCTCAGGGCTGACTCCTGGCTCTGTGCTCAGGGATCACTCCTTGATAGGGCACTGGACACCCCTATGGGGTTCCAGGGATCGCACTCAGGCTGGCCACATGCCAGGCGACACCTCCCTGCTTTGCTCCTGAGACAGCAGTTGAGCTGTGACCCAGTCCTCCGCCCCTCGCCCCAGCCCCGTGCCCACATCCCTAACGGAGAACGGGACCCCTGGCCTAGAGCAGCGTGCCTGGCCTTCTGTTTGCTGACACGTCGAAGGCAGGTTTGGCCCAACGGCTGTCCGTTCTCGCAGCTTCCGCTAGACCGAGTGTGCAGAGCAGGGAAGTCTGGCTCCCTGCTGCCTCCAGCACGCGGGGGTGCGTGTGCAGGGGTGCACGCGTGGACGCACCCCGAGGAAGGGCTTTATTTCTAGGGGAATGTGTGGTCTGCAGGCGTGCGAGAGGCATGTGTGTGGGGGGTGGGGAGGGGTGCAGGGGGACGAGGTTGTGGCCCCGAATATATCTCAGCTCCCGAGTCACCGGGCAAGTGCTGTCGCTGGGCCTCAGCTCTTCACTTCGGAAATGTGGGACACCGGATGCGGTCACGGACATGTTGCTGGCACTGTGCCCGCAGGGTTGCTCGGGTTCTCACAGAGCAGAGATGGGAACTATGTCCAGAGACTTGTCTGTTTCGTCCCCCAACCTCATGCCGTCCGTGGGGGCCTCAGCCCGGTGCCCACCTTCCAACACGCGGCACTTTGCAACTCCAGTGCCGTTATTCACCATCTCTGCGGCCACGTGTTGAGGGGTCCAGGCGCCCCCCACCTCCAGCTGTTACCCCCTTTGCCATCCCTTCTCAGCCACACCCTTTGAAGATGGGTAGTTTCAGGTGCTTGCCTGTGCCTTGCCACGTGACCTGGCGAGGGTGCGTTCGTGCTCCCCTGCACCCCACCACGGGAGCGTGTGTGCCCTGGGACCCTGCCCCACCCCCTGGAACCTGCTCCTCCCCCCTGGGACCTGCCCCTCCACCCTGGAACCCTGCCCCTCCCTGCTGGGATTCTCCCCCCCCCCCACTCTGCCCCTCCCCTCATCCTCGGTGCTCTGCACAGAGCCTCCCACGGATCAAGGCGCTCGGGCGGCCAGTTCCACGCTGGGCCGGCAGCTGACCCTGTGACTCCTTCCCTGCAGTTCGCCCAGCTGGTCGCGCTCTACAAGACGCTGGGGGGAGAGAAGTTCCCGCTCATCGAGCAGACATACTACCCCAACCACCGCGAGATGGTAGGTGCCTCACCACCCCATCTAGCCCGGGGACACCATCCCCGTGGGTCTCAGCATCCCAGGGACTGTGGCAGGGGGACAGCAGAGCAGCTCTATGGTTGGGGGTAGGGGTTCAGCTTCTCAGTCCCCCGGAGTGGAACCAAAACACCGGGGCAGAGTCCAGGGCACCGTGTCGAACCAAGAGAGCGAGACACCCGCTGGCCAGTGACCTGGTGGTGCCCGGCCTCGGGGCCTGGCCCTGGCCCTGCTATGGGCCTGGTGGGGTCTCGCAGTGTCAGGTTCCCAGCCAGGGGGCTGAGGGGCCCTAGGAAGACAACGTGAAGGGTGGCCCCTTAAATAGACTTTGGGGTGAGAGGTACCCATGCTCCGTGAGGGTGAACGGGGCCCCGGGCAGTGTGGACGGCAGCCACTTACAAGTCCCAGAAATGATGCCTGGTGGAGGGGGTCTCCTTGGAGGAGTGGGTGGGAGGGCATGCGTTCGTCCCTGTCCCCTGGGGTTACGCTTACAAGCCAGGGCAGAGAGCTTGGTTGGGTCCAGCGGGCGTCGGGGGACCGGAGGGCTGGGGAGAGGAAACTGGGGAGATGAGGCCAGCGAAGAAAACTTCAGCAGTAGCCCCCCCCCCCGCCCTGCCATGGGCGGGCCACGGTCTCAAGGAAGACATCCTGCTTCCTTGACAACAGACCCCTCGCTGGCCCCCCACCCCGTCTCGGGGTCTATTAGGATTCCTTGTGGTTTAAGGCCTCACCCGGCAGTGCTCAGGGTCACTCCTGGCTTCACACTCAGGGATCACCCCTGTGATGCTCAGGGGACCGAGGGGACGCCGGGCATCGACCCTGGCTTGGCCATGTGCCAGGCAAGTGCCCTCCCCGCTGTCCTGTCACTCCCGAGGTGCCACCGTGAGCGACACCACGCTGTCCCTGCATTGCGCCCAGCCCTCGTCCTTGTAGATCCTCCGTCAGAGCGTCTCCCGGCAGGGCGCGCGGGCACCCGCCTGGGGCCTACGGAGAACGCCTCTCGGGGGGCTGCGCTCAGAGTCCTCGGGGAGCCCCGTCCCCCGGGGAAGATGCGGCAGGTGGGGGGTGCTCTGAAGGAGCCGACTCGAACCCCGGCCCCCGCTAGCACACTGTGGAGAAGAACGGAGAGCACTGCCCGCCGAGCACTTCCCACCCTTTTGCCCGGGGCAGGGGCCTGGCTGCAAGCCTGAACTTAAATCTCAAGCCAGGCCCTTCTAAGGCCAGACCCCGCGGGGATGGTGTCCCCGGAGTGGAGTGAAGGACTTTCTCGGAGCAAGTGAAGAGAATGCAGAGGCGGGTGACCCCGGGGGGACAACACCCATGTCTCGTCTGAGGAATCGTGGACACGGCGCAGCCCCTGGGCCTGAAGTGGCCAGCGGGAGGGCCGGGGGGGGGTCCCTGCTCAGACTTGCACCCCTGAGCAGACGCAGGAGCCCAAGGGAGGGCGTTCTTTCTGGCCCAAGGACATCACCAGGTGACACAGCCCGGCCTGTGGGCAACACTCACCGCATCTTCCTTTATCAAGCAGTGAAGGGCGAGGAAGCACATTTCCTGGGGTGGGGGGCAGGGGCTGGGCCTGGCACTCGCGCACTGCGCTGGAACCGAGGCACTGGGGAGCAGCGAGGCCAAGGTGGCCTCTGGGAGCCGACATGCCGGCCCCCTGTGGGCTCTGCAAGGGGGTCTCGGACGCCCCTGCTCTACGACTGACCGGTCTGGCTGACCGGGCCCTGGTGCCCGCTGGCAGTCACATGGAAGTCCTCGGTCTTGGGGCTGTGCAGGGTCAGGTCGCTGGCCCAGAAGGAGTACATGAAGGGTTGAGGCGGGTGCTGGGCCGTGGTGGACACTTTGGTTTTGGGGCCCTGGACCCACTGGCACTTTTTACTGTTAATCTGTTTCTGGCAGAGGAAGTTCTGGGCCTCCATGCCTTCGAACATGTGGCTCCGGAGCCAGTCTGTCCAGAGGCACTCCTCTGTGTTGTCCGTGACACACGGCTCCTTGAGGCACAGGGTGATCTAGGGGCGAAGACCCGCGGTTGGTGGCGCCCTTGCTGCCCGTCTGGACCCACGCACACCCCTTGGCCAGTGCAGACCAAGGGCATGGTCGACCCCCAGCCTGCAGGAGCCCTTCAACATATACAAGGTCACACACAGAGACACTTGCAGACACACACAGACACACACAGGCACACAGACACACACAGACACAGGCACACACAGACACATACAGATTCACAGAGACACAGACATACACAGACACACACAGATGCACACACAGACACACAGATGCACACAGGCACATGCGCAGACACCACAGGCACACACAGACACACACAGACTCACACAGACACACATAGACAAAGAGACACAGACATACACAGACACACAGAGATGCACACACAGACACACACAGACTCACACAGACACACGCACAGGCACACACAGACACACACAGACTCACACAGACACACACATACACAGACACAAACACACAGAGACACACGTATAGACACACAGACACGCACACACAAACACAAACACACACAGGGTCACATACTGAGACATACGCACAGACACATAGACACACACACACAGTCAAACACAGAGACACATGCACAGTCATAGACACACACAGGCACACACAGGCATAGACAGACATAGATAGAGATGCTCACACAGACACTCAGACACAAATACACAGACACACACACATACACACAGACACACACAGGGTCACACACAGAGACACATGCACAGACACACAGACACATACAAGGGCACACACAGGTACACACAGACATAGACACAGACACACAGACACAGTCACACACAAACAGACACACATGTACACACGTGTGCATGCTTACACACACACACACACACACACACACACACTGCTGCCTCCACCAGGTCTGGGCTCCTTCTGCATGGCTGACCTCAGGCGAGGGAACCGCTCTGGCCACGGGCGCACTCGAGTCTCCCCGCTGAGCATTTCAGTTCTTCACGTGAGTCTCCAAGACTCGGGTCTGGGAGACGGGCCGCCACGGTGGCTGTCCGCCCTCAGCCTTCCCTGCCACACGCCCTCTCGGGGAGCGGCTTCCATACCTGGCAGGAGCAGCTCAGGGTGTCCAAGTGGTACAGTGCCTCCTTCTGGAAGTTGGAGATGCTCTCCCAGGTCTTGGCGTAGTTACACAGGGGGATGAAGACTTTGCCGTCAGGGAGAACCTTCGCTGCCCGGGGAGAGGGGCATCCGGAGTCTGTGCCCGAGCCCTAGGACCTCGCAGGACCCAGAGCCGCGGACCCTCCCGAGGGATGCTCAGGACTCCCCGCCCGCCGCCCACGTTCAGCGTGAGGGCCCCCTGTCATGTTCCTTTGCCAGCCCGGCCACCCCAGCGGGGCTCCGCGTCTGTGTGCGGCCCAGCCCGTCGCGTGTCCGTTGGTGCCCTCTAGGGTCTGGACTCTCTTCCACAGCCTTTGTGAGCCGGTGGGGGTGCGGCAGAAGACCTCCTTGACCCGGGCGCTCAGGACAGAAAGGATGTGTGTGTAAGAAAGAGTTTTGGGGGGAAGGCTTTTGCCTTCGGGGTTCCGGGCAGCCCTCCGCTGGGTGAGGAGATATGCAGGGCTTGTGAGCCAACTTGGGGTGCGGCAGGGTTCCCAACGTGGACCCCCGAAGCACAGGCACCTCCCTTCGTGTGCACGGCAGGGGGCATGTGTGCCCTTCTCCCTCCTACCCCCCCCATGCCTCACCCTGGGTACCACTGGCTGTGGGAAATACCTTATGTGCCTTCCTGTCCCCTCTTGGCTCTGGCCCCGCTCTGTCCCAGACTCACACACCGAGTGCTCAGACCAGATGTCAGAAAGATGGAATGAATAGGCCTGGCTGGGTGTGTACACTCTGGGGCCGCAGGTCAGCGAATGAGCTCATGCCCCTTCCACAGCTGACCTGGTGGCAGACTTGGGGTTTGGACAGAAAACGCTGCCCCTTGTGGACCTGGGATGGAGGCAGGGCCCCACCCCACCCTATGGGGCTCCCTCTGCCGTCTTTCTAAACATCTACGGTCCTGGGGGCGCTGGAGACCGCTCTCATGCAGTGACACTTGGTTCTTCCCCAGCCCACAGATCTCTTGTGCCCCCAAACTGTGATGTGGCCTCAAATGGTTTGGGGGTTGTGTGGCCAGCCCGGTCCCCAGGCAGATCTGTTAGACTCGGCGTCCAGGGAGGGCCTGTGCTCTCTTGGGCTGCGAGCCACCCACCCAGGTTCCCTGGCAGCTGAGACTGTCACCCCCTGTGGCGCTCGAAGCTCAAGTCCAGCTGCAGCCCCTGGCACTGAAATTTGTCCTTGTGCCTGTGTCTGCCGTGGGTGGGGGGTGGCACTGATTGGTAGCTGGGAGTCTGCCGGTCTGCCTGAGGGAGCAGAAGCCTCTTGCTTGGAGACGGTGCATGGAAGCCAGAGCTGGCCTGAAGCCAGCGAGGGGGTGATGGGGGGACCCCCACTCGGAGCACCTTCTGGGGGCATCTGGCAAGGTCCCGCTGCCGAACTGTGGCTTCTGGCTTACCGCTCAGGACGTACTGCTGTCTGGTGAAAGCTTCCAGCTTGGCCCCACAGCTGTCAAACGTCGTGTAGAGATACTGGAGGCGCTTGGTTTTGAGCTTCACGGGGCTTTTAAAGAGCTGAAACAGCGGCCACAGAAATGCAGAATTGGGGTGGGGGGGGGCCGGTGGGGTGCAGGTGTCTCTCAGGCCTGTTGAGAAACGGGGTCCCTTTCCCAGACGCAAAATCCAGAAGGAAGTCAAGTTTGGGACTTATGGGTAGCAGAGAAGCCCAGGAGCTACTTGTCTCCTGGCGAACTCTCGAGGTCTGTGTGGTTCTCGGGAGGGACCCCCCGCAGCCGGGCACACGGGGCCTGCCCCCCCCACCCCCTTGGCATCCCCACCGGTCCCCCCTGGGAGTAGGGGGGGAGGCTCCGTCCCTCTGTGGAACACAGCCCCAGCCCAGCCCCACACACCTTTATCTGTTTGATTTTATACTCCAACAGCGTCAGGTAGCGACCAGATTCCCCTTTTTCAAAGACCAGCCTCTCACCGGTGATTCTGGCCCGGACCACTGCACGGGAGAGAGGGGGTTGGGGGTCTCGCTGCGAAGGCAGAGGGGGTGTGATTCCGAGACCCTCGTCCCCGGGAGTGGGGGGCTCAGTGCCAGCCTCACTGTGGGTTCTCCTGGGCCCCCCGGGGCTGGGCGGGACAGGCCACCCAGGGGGGCAGCAGGTGTGGCCTGTGGGGACCCAGCCCCAGAGCCCACCCCGACGGCACGGCCCCCGTTTGGGGGATACGGAGCAGGGTTACTGGGAGTGGCGGAACCCCCCACCCCCGTGCGAAGAGGGGGTCGCGGGGGAGGGGGGGCAGCAGGACAGGCGCAGGGGCGTCCGGGGGCGGGCCCTAGCCGGCTCGGTTGCTATGGCAGCGCCCGGCCCCGCCCAGTGGCCCGTGGGTGGGGGACCAGCGCGGCCCAGGGGACCCCCGGCCGGGCTTGGGGACCCCCGCGCCCCGGCCCCACGGCGGGCCCGGCCACTCACGGACGTCCGCGGCGCACATGTGGACCTGCGGGTGCAGGGCCTGGGAGCAGCACTGCGCGTCGGGCAGCTGCCCCGCGGGGGTCAGCGGCTGCCCGGCCAGCAGCAGCAGCCACAGCGGCCAGGCCATGGCTCCGAGGCCCGAGGCGCAGGGGGGCAGTGGGACCTGACCGGCCGCCCGGCCCCTTTAGAACGTCTGGCCCTGCCCCTCCCCAGCTTTGTGAGGTGGGTCTAGAGCCCCTCCAGCCCCGCCCGCGGCTCCCGGGGGTTGCCACGAAAGGGGGGCCCGGGACAGGCGGGTCGGCCAGGGGCAGCCGGGCCACCGCGCGGTGGGGGGGGGTCTGGGGTGGGGGGCAGGCGAGGAGCAGAAGGGGCACACCGAGAGGGGCAGAGGGAAGGAGGAGGGAGCAGAGGGAGGGAGGAGGGGGCAGAGGGAGGATGAGAGGGGCAGAGGGAGGGAGGAGGGGGCAGAGGAGGGAGGAGGGGGCAGAGGGAGGAAGGAGGGGTGGAGGGAGGTTTGGGAGGGAGGAGCGAGGCAGGGGAGGGACAGAGAGCTTAGGGCAAGCCTAGAAAGGTGGGGAGTGGCCAGGCCTCCTCTGGGCTGCAAGCAGGGAGGAGCTGCCTGGGGCCACTCAGCTGTGGAGAGCCTCAGAGAAACAGCAGAGAGAGATGGGATAGGCTGGAGGAAGGGGTGGTGTTATGTGTGTGTGTGTACCTGTGGGTCTGAGTCTGTACGTACGGGTCTGTGTGTGAGAGAGAGTCTGCCCATGTGTCTATATGAGTCTGTGTGAATCTGCGGCGGTGTGTATCTGCCTGTGTAACTATGTGAGAGTCTGTGAATCAGTGTGTGTGTGTGTGTGTGTGTGTGTGTGAGTCTGTGTGTCTGCATGTGTAAGTCAGTTTGTATGTCTGCATATGTGCATCTGTCCGTGTGAAACTGTGTGAGTCTGTGTGTGTTTGCATGTGTGAGTAAGTCTGTGTGAGTGTCTGAGTCTCATGAGTGTATGTGTGTGTATGAGTATATGTGAGTCTGCGTGTGTGTGTCTATGTGAGTCTGTGAATATGTGTGTTTGTTATATCTGCATGTGTAAGTCTGCATGAGTGTGTGAGCCTGTGTGTGTGTGTGTGTGTGTGTGTGTGTGTGCATGCGTGTGTGGGGAGGTGAATGCTTTCTTGTTGGCACTCGGAGCGTGGGGTCCTGTCCCTTGGGCAGGCCACTCAGATGATTCCTGTCTCCAATCAGCTCTGCCTGGAGCCATGCCGCAGGGCTGGGCTGGACTGTGTGTGTGAGTGGACTCCACTCCAGGGAGCTTTGGGGCTGTGGCCTCAGTTTCTCCACCAGTTGGGGCTGAACACCTTGGTTTGCGCCAACAGAAGCTGACCTGGGCCTGACCACAGCACCCCTCGGGGGAAACTCATACTTGGGACCCTGGGGAGTCATCCGCGAGGTCTGTCAGGGGCTCTGTCCGGAATGGTTGCCTGGGCTCACCCTGACACCCGTGCGGGCAGAGCCCAGCCCAGCTGACACGCTGTAGGGGGAGTCTGGGGGCCAGAGCCCAATGGAGATGATGAGATGAGGAGCCAGGAGGCCTGTCTGGGTCCAGGCCGCTTGGGCGAGGATGCATTTATTCCCGTTATTGTCGTTGGCTGACGTCCACCCATGTTTTGTCTGTGCAGAAAAGTTGAGGCGATGAATTTTCAAGATGTAACAAGTGTCCAGGAGGCAGAGGCTGGGCTGCCCACGCCTGCCTCTCACTCTGTGGGCCTTGGGGACTGGGTTTTTTTTTTTTTTTTTTTTTTTGTGACCAGGGTTAGGTTTTCAGGCCCGGCCAGCCCTGTGCTTGGGGGCTGCCCCCAGGCGGTATGGGGACTTGGCCAGGGTTTGCGCACTGCAAGGCAGGGGCCCAGGCCTGTGCAATGTCCCCACATGGTGGGGCCCGCTTGACCAGGCGCTCGGGCACTGAACTGAGCCCCAGCCCAGGCCCCTCAAACTTTCTCGTCCTGCCCTTATTGAGACCCTGTGGTTTGCAGAGTTGTTCATGATGACTGCTCAGTATTCCAACCCCAACCCCACCCCCACTGTGACCTTCCCTCTGTCACGGTCAAAGTTTTCCCGGCCACCCTCAAAGCCTGCCCCTTTAGCAGGCCCCCAAGAATTTATTTTATATTGATGGTTACCACTAGATAGATACTGGCACGATCAAGAAATACAGTCAGTAAAAGAAAATTTGTGAAAGTTGTTGGATCTCACCATGGAATCCTTAAGTCCTTGCCTGAGGGTTGCTGAGCTGCTGTTGCTAGTTGAGCCTTGCGTGTTCAAGGTCTGGTTCATTGAGCTTAGTTGGCTTCTGTGTCCCTTTCCCATCTCAACTGTGTGCTCCTACCAGGCTGTCAGTATTGTAGAGTCTGGAGGTGTCACTCCAGAAACTCCAGGATATGTGACTGGGCAGTGAGCTTTATGCTGGTGGCTGTGGCTGTGGGTATGGCTGCTGGGCCTTATGGGGGTAGGACGGGTCGGGGGAGACCGCCCACCCCCACTCTGAGAAAACCCCAGAGTTCTCAGCCTGAAGAGCCGCGTACCTGAAAGTGTCAGCAGTTTGGAATCCCCGCAGAGCTCAGTTACAGACAGTGGAATTGGGCCGTTGGGCTGTTGGTGTGGCGGCAGCTTGTGGGGTGCAGCTGCCGGGGCTCCTGGCCCCCTCCCGAGGACACCCCAGAGTTTTCTGCTGGGAGGCCAGGGTATCTGTGAATGTTGCAGCTAGCCGATCTCTGCATTTATTCCCATGCCTGGAAGCCTGGCGGGTGGGTGCACATCCACAACGCACTCAGCTTCTGTTTCAGCGTCACCAGCATGAGGCCTAGACTCACCTTCCCGATGTCCCGGGTCTGACGGTCCCTTCCCGTCTCTCTGCTTCCAGCTGACGCTGCCCACGTTCCCGGTGGTGGTGAAGATCGGCCACGCGCACTCAGGCATGGGCAAGGTGAGAGTGGGGGCGGAGGGGGGGGGCTGGCACCCTCCTGTCTCTGCTCCTCCGCCTCCGTCGCGGGTCAGGGCCTGTCCCACGGAGGCCACGAGTGATGCCTAAGGCTGCGGGCCCCTCGCTACCTCCCTCCCGTGGGTCCTGTCCAGCAGGGAAAGAGAAGCCGGAAAGAAGGGGCGCCTGGAGGTGGGGGGGACGTGGAGGGCAGGCCCGGCCCCAGGGACCCTAACGGTTTGCACGCGAACATGTCTCTCTCCTTCCCTGTCTTCGTCTCGCTGCGCCGTTAGGTCAAAGTGGAGAACCACTACGACTTCCAGGACATAGCGAGCGTGGTGGCCCTCACCCAGACCTACGCCACGGCCGAGCCTTTCATCGACTCCAAGTATGACATCAGGGTGCAGAAGATCGGCGGCAACTACAAGGCGTACATGTGAGTGTGTGTCGGGGGCAGGAGCCGGGAGGAGGGAGAAGGAACTTGCTGGTGAGCCTCTGGGTGTCAGCGGCGCTTCTGGACTTATGTCCCTGCCAGGTGTCAGGGGCCGTGAGCTGCTGTGCGCTGCTCCTGCCCTCTCGTTCTGCTTCCAGGTGGGTCCTGGCGTGAGTGTCGGCCCTGCCTGGCACGTGGGAGCTGGGGGCTGGTGACATGGTCACCCTGATCCCAGGGAGGCGCTGTGTCGGGGGTGGGGGTGGGCTACCCAGTGGAGCCCCGGGCTAATGGTGGGATCAGTGGTCCAGCGCTTCCTGCCAGAATCCCGGCCCCCTCAGCACAGTCGGGGTGGAAGAAGATGGACTGCAGAGGGACAGTGTCCGGGCGTGTCATTGTTGCCACCTCAGTCCCCTCGTTTGGGTTGCCTGCGGCTCTGGAAACAACAAAACCCAAAACGCCAAACTAGATGGCGGGGCCTTCCGGGGTCTGAGCTGGTCTTTAGGAAGGCGGTTCCCTGCCATGTGGTTCGCTCCCGTCCCATGGCCCCTGTGTTTGCATGGCCGGAAGGAGGCTCATGTGGCCAAGTGAGCCAGGTCACACTCAGCAGTTCCAGAGCCTGCACAGGCTGCCAGGAGGGGACTGGGGAGGGGTCTGGGGTCCCGGGTTCGGTTCCCAGCACTGCAAAGAAAACGAAGCAGCAGAACCAGGAAGCCACACTCTGGTCTGCCCCGGCCCAGAGTCACTGGAGCCTGCAGGCGGCCGTGGCCTGCTGAGAGGAGGGCCGGGACATGTGTGCCCCCACCCTCGCCCAGTGGACAGTGAAAATGAAGCAACTGGCCCCTCACCTGGGTCACCTGTGGGGTGCTGCGGTGCCCCTCCCGAGTGACGAATGGGGGGCTGTTGGGAAACCAGGGGGAGGCCTGATGGCCCCGGAGTCCCCAGGCTGGGGATGGTCAGCTATGTGTCCTGAACTGCCCAGGCATTGTGCCACCAAGCCACTGGGGATGCCAGCGGGGTGTAGACCGCCCAGTGACTTCTGGGCTCTGACACAGATGACCGGCTTCCACAGTCAGAGTCGCAGGGCTGTGAGGGGCGAGTCAGGTCCCTGAGGGCAGACCTTTGTGTGTGTGTGTGTGTGTGTGTGTGTGTGTGTGTGTGTGTATGTGTGTGTGTGGGGGGAACCCTGGAGCTGCAGAGAGCAGCAGAGAGTGCCAGGCCAGGGCAGGGGTACAAGCTTGCTGGAGGGCCTCACGGCCTGTCCTCTCCTCTCCTGGACGCAGGAGGACGTCCATCTCGGGGAGCTGGAAGACCAACACGGGTTCGGCTATGCTGGAGCAGATCGCCATGTCAGAGAGGTGAGTGAAGATCTGTTGGGAGGCCCGGGGGGCCCCTTCCGGGGGTCCAAAGCGAGCCCTCTGGAGCGTGGGGACAGACATACCTTGGGAGCCGGCACTGGGACCCCGCTAGCCAGAGCAGGTAGCTCTGGGCTGGCGCAGTGGGCAGGCAGGCCGAGGTGACCCCTGAAAGAGACCGTGGGGACCAGCGGAGGGCAGGGGGAGGCGGTGCAGGGGGACAGGTCAGGGCTGCACGCTGAGGACCACGACCTGCGAAGCAGGCACTGTGTGCCCCAGCCTGCCTCAGACCTCCTGCTGTCCCCTCCAGGTACAAGCAGTGGGTGGATGCTTGCTCCGAGCTGTTTGGTGGCCTGGACATCTGTGCCGTCAAAGCCGTCCATGGCAAAGATGGGAAAGACTACATCTTTGAGGTGAGAGGCCTGGGGAGTCCCCGGGGCCAGGAAGGCCCCCACAGGCCCCCCGGAGCCGGGACAGAGCAGAGCCATCTCCGAGCGGGCACCCACCCCACCAGGGGCACCGGGGCCAAGGCTGACCCCTCCTCTGGGACCCTGGTGGGGACTTGGTCTCCTCTGAGTCGGTTGGTCTTGGGTGAGGAAACCAGGTCCGACCCTGAGCCGCTGGCCAGCTGCGGAGCGAGTGATGCTCCCCATTCACCCACCTGTCTGAACCCCGTTTCCCTGGCCAAAGGGGCACCAGAAGCAAACTGAGAGTTCCCTCGTGTCCCTGCTCTGCTGCCCTGGATCCGGTGGGGGTCGGGGCCCTCAGGTGGCTTCAGCACCAGCAGCCTCACTTGCCAGGTCTCGGCCCTCAGCCCACGGCCCTCGGCACTGTCCAGTCTCGCCTCTCAGCAGACGCTTAGGGAAGGAAAAGGCAGATGGCCCCGGGGATGGAAACGGGGCTCCCGCGCGTGGGAAACAGCAGGGGGAGAGAGCTCCCTGCTCTTCCTGCCTGGCAGGAGGTGCCATCCTGCCCTCCGGCCCTTACCCCTGCCAGGGAGGGCCCAGGGTGCAAGGGAGGCCCCGGGCAGAGGCTTTGGGGGGAGGGGCAGAGAGGAAGCCGCTTCCCACTGTGCCGGCTCCCACCGACTCTCCCGGGGCCGGTGTCCCGGGTGTGGCCAGCGTGAGCGTCCACCATCCCTCTGCCCGGCCCAGGTCATGGACTGCAGCATGCCGCTGATCGGGGACCACCAGCTGGAGGACCGGCAGCTCATCGCTGAGCTCGTGGTCAGTAAGATGAACCAGCTGCTGTCCAGGACCCCTGTTCTGTCTCCTCAGAGGCCACTGACCACTCAGCAGCCCCAGGTAAGCAGCAGGGAGGGGTTGGGGCGGGGCTGGGGTGAGGCCGGGGTAGGGGCTGGGATGGAGTGGGCCTGGACAGGGCGGAGCCTGGATTGGGTGAGGCAGGGCCTGGGTGGGGCGGGGCCAAATGGGGCAGGGCGTAGGCAGGTGGGGCCGGGCCAGGGTGGGGTCCAAACGAGGCTACTGGGACTTGAGGTGTCAGACTCGTGGTCGACCTCCTCTCCAGAGCTGCCCACCCCCATGGGCCCTCGGGAGCCATGGGGATGAGGTGGTGGGTGCATCGGGGAGGGAGCTCATTTCTTTGGGGGCGGGGGACGGCCCTTCCCAGTGGCTTTTTTACCACCCGTGACACTGGCCCTGCAGTTTGGCTGATTTGGCCCCAGTTGGGTGTGAACCCCCAGCAGTCCCGCATGCGCCGTCACCAACATGCTCAAGAAGGGAAATTATGGGGCAGGGATGGGGGATCACTGAGTGCTTATTCTTTTTCTGACAAGAGGCAGCAGGCCCCGAGGCGTGTGTGTGTGGGGGGGGGGGGTCTGCACCCACACCTCTCCTGCCCTCTCGTCTCCCCTGGGACCTGCAGCCCCGTCTGCAGAGCCCCCTGGAGCGCCCAGTCCGACTCTGCCCTGGAACCGGCAGCCTCAGGGTCGGGGTGTGCCTCCTTGCAAGCAGGCCTCCTGCAGCCGCCCGGAGCCGGTCAGCTCTGCTGGCCTCTGCTCAGGCCTTGGCTCCTCTTTGGGCAGCAGCCGGTGGGTGTTCCCGAGAAGCTGCATTGTGGGTGAAGACATGGGACCCCCACGAGAAGCCCACCTGTCTTTGCAGTGGGGGAGGGTTGTGGCATGTGGTCCTGGGTCAAGCCTGGGCCTGGGGGTCACAGCAGCTGTGTGGGGGGGTTTGGGTCGGACTCTGTGATGGATGGGAGGGGGTGACCCCTGACCCCAGCTCTGTGGGCTGGGGAGCAGCTCCTTTCTGACGCAGCCGACTCGCCGCTTGGCCTTGCGTGTGGGGTGGTGAGGAGGGGACGGTCACCGAGACCTGGCCCAGCCCCACGTGTAGCTTCGGATGCAGCAGAGACCGAGACTTTGTTTCGTCTGGAGTCTTATCCCTGGAGGCTGATCCCGCCCGCTGGTGACCACCAAGGCCCTTCTGGAAACCCTTTAGTAAGGAGGAAGAGAAGGGCCCGGGGGAGGAGGAGGAAAAACCCAAACAACCTAAAACCGCCAGCCTGGTTCATCCAGAAGCAGATGGACCGACATCCCTCCCGGTCTGGACTCACAGAATCCGGGCACTGAGCGGCTTTGAGACCAGGCCTGAGGCCTCGGGACAGGGCTGCGCTGGAGCCCATATTCCGAGCTGTGAAGAAAAATCAGATCTGGGGGCTATTTCTGTGGCAAATGACCAGTGCAGAACCACAAGTGTGAAATTGCTTAAGTAAAATGAGTTGGGAGCTGCTGAGAAAAATGCTCAAGGGCGTGCAAAGACCCAAGCCCCGTTACTTAAATACGCCATTAACAAGAGACAGTTAAGGGGTTGGAGTGCTAGGACAGCAGGGAGGGTGTTTGACTTGCATGCCACCGACCTGAGTTCTAATCCCCGGCATCCCATCTGGTCCCCTGAGCACCGCCAGGAGTGATTCCTGAGTGCAGAGCCAGGAGTAAGCCCTGAGCATCACTGTGACCCAAAAAGAAAAACAAAACCAGAACAAAAGGAGATGGTTAAGACACTTGCATGGCGTCTGGCTCACTTTTATGGCATCTGGTCCTCAAGTAAGGGGAGCCCCGTCTTGCCTCTAGAGCCTCTGCTGCTCTCTGAGCCGGAAAGGCAGAGCAGGGCTCATCCCTGCCTGTGGGGAGGTGAGAGTTGCCCCTTGGCTGTTGCTCAGGGACTTGGCAGCAGAGGTGTCCAGCAGAAGGGGCTGGCCTGGGGCTGGTGCACTTGCTGCTCCCGGCTCCTCTGCAGAGAGCTGGCGGATGCTGAACTCACAGGATCAGGGGACTCTGCTGAACCCCAGCCTTGTGGAGGGGGGTAGCCAAGAACGGCAGGAAGCATCATTCCCTGACACGAGCTAAAGGATCACGGCCACACCCAGTCAGAGTTGTCGCCGGGCATTCCTGTTCAGAGGGCTGCGAGTTCCAGAGGCCTCCCGCCTCTGTCCACCTGCCCGTCCATCCCCTTCCCGATCCCTGTTTGCTGTGTGAGTTCCCGGGAATAGCGCCTGCAGCGCAGCTGAGTATTAGCTGGTGGGGGGACCCTCTGACCGGCAAGGCTATGCGTCAGCAGATGGGGCGCACCATAGGGGTCCCAGTTAGGACTTGGCGCCGGGAACTGGGCCTGTGGGTTGGGCCCCACCGGTCCTCTTGCCGCCTGACCCTGCCTGCTGGCCTCCTCCTGGAGCCCAGGGGCAAGGCTGGCGACGCTTTTGCCCGTGCCAACTCTGGGGGCCTGGCACCCGCTGCCTCAGCCTTCCTTTCCCTCCTGCTCCATGCTCGCAGCCCTGCCCTTGCCCTTCCAGCTGTGCTCTGTCTGCTTCTAGAACAATTCTGATGGCGCCTGGAGCAGGGGCAGGAGGGTTCCCTTGACCAGGTCCCCAGGACAGTTTGTTCTAGGAAACAGCCCTATGGGAGGTTGGCTTGGCCGTGACTGTGTCCGCTGAGAAGGCGCAGGGATGAGGAGCAAGGGGGGATGGCAGCATCCATCTATCTGCTGCTCCTGACCCTCCCATGCTGTCCGGAGACTGTTCTCAGGGTGGCAGCGACATCTGGTGGCCAGTGGTGGTGGTGGCCAAAAAGCCTGCAGGCAGCCCTTGGCCGCCCCCTCCCTTCACCCCCACCACCGCCTCTGGGGGGGGGGCTTCCAGGTGGTCAGTTGCTGGGTGCCCCCCCCTTTTCCCTCCCTCCCCCCCCGCACTGTGCCCCCACCCCCGGGGTACTCTCCATGCTCATCTCCCGCTCCAGAACCCTTGCAGCTTCCTGCAGCCAGGGCTGGGTGTCAGCCGCCAGGCGGGGCGGTGGGAAGCAGAGACCCCTGCGGGGGTCCTGTTCCAGCCTTGGGGACCCCCCCCTGGTTCCTGGCTTGTACTCCAGGAGAGGCTGGGGGAGGGGTGCAGTGTGCAGGGGGCTGTTGGGGGAGGGGCCAGCACCTCTGGCAACCAGGGCTGAGCTCAGGAGGGGGTGGGTCGGGGGTGGGGGGGGCTCTGCGCCTGGGCAGGTGGGTGCCGTGTCAGCGAGCCTGCCTGGAAAGGCTTCAGAGCAGAGCAGCCGAGAGCCAGCACAGACCTGGGTCGAGGCCCGGCCTGGGGCGTGAGGAGATCTTCTGCTGGTTCTCTCTTCCTGGGGCTGCCGCCACAAAGCCTTACAAGAATGGGGTCTCTGGCCAGAGTGACAGGACAGCGGGGAGGGCGTTTGCCTTGCACGTGGCTGACCTGGGTTTGATTCCCAGCATCCCACAGGGTCCCCCGAGCACCGCCAGGAGTGATTCCTGAGTGCAGAGCCAGGAGGAATTCCTGAGCACCGCCGGGTGTGACCCCAAGAGCCAGAAAAGGGGGGATCTTTCTGACCCATCAAGCGTGGCTCAGGGGCCCTGACTGCTGAGCACCGTCCAGGGAGCACATGGTCAGAGCCGGGCTGGGCCGGGATGCCCCTGGGTCCCAGAGAAGGGGTAAATTTAGGCCTTCCTGCTTCCCACAGCAGGGTGCCTGGGGGGAACTGGTTCCCCAGTGAGCAGAGGCTGGAAATGGGAGCCTCGGAGGGCAGGTTGAGAAACCCCAGTGACCGGGAAACGGACTATTTTGGAGCTGTCTTCAGTTGTGAGGGGACATCCTTAATCACTCGGAGCTGACACGGTGACCTTGGGTGACCGGCCCGCAGCGCCCCCAGCAGCCTGGGAGGCGGGCCCCGGGGCACTGCTGGAAATCACGGCGGGGGAGGCCCAGTGGACACTGGGCAGGGGCCCAGCCCTGGGACCCCCAGAGGGGGAGGTGGGCACTGCAGGCTGGCGTGACCCCAGAGAGATCCCGAGGTGCCTGCAAGTCTGCCTTGTCCTTTGCTCTCACTGAACTGACGAGCTCCGACCACATTCCTTCCTGCTGTCTCATCCCGGGGGGGCCCCCCGGGCTGGGGAGCGCGGCCTGGGGGAGCCGATCAGAATAGTTCTGGGCAGGAGCCTGGGCCTGAGACCCTTTCTCAATTTCCTGTCTCAGATGTGCTGAGCAAGCATAGGACGTCTTGGGGTGGCGAGTGGGGATCAGGGGGTGGGGGCGGGGGCAGGGGCTGGACTCGCGCCAGGAGCTCAGAGGTTGAGTCACTCTGTGACTTTCCTTCCTCCGCGCTCCATCCTGCTGGGACCTCAGGCAGGAGCTGCCGCCTCCCCCCGTCTCCCAGGACCCTCAGGATGGCAAAGGAGAGGTACCTGTGAACCCCAACCTCCACCACCAGTGAGCCCTGAGCACAGCGAGGAGTGAGCCCTGAGCACGGAGCCGGGAGTGATGAGCCCTGATCTCAGAGACAGGGGTGAGCCCTGAGCACAGAGTCAGGAGTAACCCATGAGCATAGATGGCTGTGCTCCCCCCAAATGAACTGAGGACTGGGGGATGAAGCAGAGTGGGGAGGGCTTTGGTCCTTCACGGGGATGACCCGGGTTCGATCCCCAGCACCCCAGATGGTCCCCTGACTGCTACCAGGAGTGATCCCTGAGTGCAGAAGCAGAAGCAAGCCCCGAGCACCGCCAAAAAGTAAATAAAAACACAAAATTTAAAATCAAGAACTGAGGGCCAAGGTGAAAAGAAACTCAGGCCTCGGGACCACCCCCCTCCCCTCCTGCATTTCTGCACCCCTCAGCGTGGGAAACCCCTCAGGGCCCGAGCCCAGGGCCTGGGCGCACTGACCCCGTGCTTGGTTCCGGGCTGCAGGGCCCCCCTGGCATCCACCCCTGTCCTGGACCCTTCAGCCCAAGAAGCTGTGACTTAGACTAAGCCCTCGGTCAAGTCTTTTGTGGACAGTCAGGGTGAATGCCCACCCCCCGTCTGCCCTGTCCCTGCAGAGCCCACCTAAGAGGGTTCCCTGGGAGACCCCCCCCCCAGCCAGCCTGGCTGCATCTAACTGGGGAGAGCAGCGTCGTAAATGGACCTTGGGGGCGGGTCACCCTCCCGCCATCCCTGATGCTGCTGCTCTGAGGAGAGCGTGTGTGCGTGCGTGCGTGTGCGTACCTGTGTGCACATGTATGCACGTTTGTGCACATGTGTACGTGTGTACATGTATGTGCGTGTGTGCATGTGTGTACTTCAGCCTCACATGCCTCCTGAGGAGAGCACACTCCGCAGCCGGGCCGTGGGCGACTGCAGCAGCCTGGCTACGGGCCAGACTGTGGCCATGATGCCGGAGTCGCCAGACTGCTGTGGAATGTGTGTCCTGGTCGCTGCGGGGGGGGACTGCAGACAGCTCCCAGGGTAGCCCTCGGTGGCTGCAGACAGGCCTGGGCGGGGCCAGTCCCGGGGGACACTCCTCCTGCCTCTCCCGCCTCCCCCACCCCCCCGGAATTGTCACAGCCTCAGTGGGGCCAGGGACGGGAGAAGCTCCCTCCTCAAAGGCCGCCATGAGGTGGTCTGGAGGGGACCCAGCTGCACTCGTTCTGGGACGTGTCATTGGGGGTCTCTGTGAATGCTCTGAGCCCCTGTGAGTGATCTGGGGTATCTCCCAGGTGGATGCAGTAGTAGTCTCCTTCCTGGGCCCGTGTTGTGTTGTGTCATGGGCTCCGGGCCCTTCAGGACACCTGCGCCTGTGGTTTTTGCCCTTCCTCACCGACGGCCACCCTCTGGGAGGGGAGCATCGTCCAGGGATCCCGACCGGCATCTGGACGGGCCGCTGGTGGCCTCAGCGCTGCACAGGGTGGGATTATGGGCAGGGGAACGGCCAGTGCTGTTCCGGCGGAGCTCAGCTCTCTGAAGGCCACAGGCCGGGAGTGGTGGGTGCTGCCGAGGGCACAGTGATACCACCCGGCCCCACGGCTTGGTCAGACTCAGGAGTCGGTGCTCACAACATGGCCGGGATGGTTGGTCAGTTCAGAGACTGGAGAGGAAAGACTGATGTAGCCCATGGCACCAAGCCTGCCAGTGACCCCTGAGAACACAGCCTGAGAACCCTTCCCCCTTCCCTGGGTTCTCCTCTCCCGCCTCCAGGGGCCACATGCTCTGGCTTCCTCAGAGCAGTGGACACTGTGTGTACCAGGAATCCGGGGAGATAAAGACCCGCAGTTGTGGGATGGGACCCAGCCCCGTGCCTGTCCCTGAAGCATTGAGGGCTGCAGACAGTGCTGGAGGGTCTGAGCAGGGTGACATAGCTTCCGGGATGTAATAAGGGGGGGGTGCAGAAGGAGGAGGGGGAGGGGACGCAGCTCACCACTAGGTGACAGGTACCGAGGGCAGGCAGTGGGAGGGCAGGGACGTGGATACACAGGATGATGCCAGTGGGCGGGGCTCGGTGGCAGGACCCCACTTCCATGCTGCGTCTCTGGCTCCAGGCCACCGTGGACGGGTGAGCTCGGCCGGTGGCGCCTCTGGAGCGTGACTGGTGGCCGGGCCTGCCTCACGAAGCTGCCCCACAGCTCGTGAGCTCCCACAGGTGGCCGGTGGCCAAGGGCACGTCAGGGAAGGTGAGAGCCGTCTCAGGGGTGGGCAGGTGAGACACTGGCGGGCAGAGACGCTCCCCTGAGCCAGAGTCGCAGAGCTCCTGGGGATAGGCCACGAGCCCCGGGCGGGCTGGGCGGGGCCCACTGGCTGGTGCATTGGCTGTGGGCGTTTCTGCGGGGACCTGTCCAGAGATTGGTGTGGTGGAGATCCTGGCAGAGGCCCGGCTGCCACCGTTGGGAAGCGCTCAAAGAAGGCTTTGGGGTGATGCCCTTGGTTAAAGGCGCCGAAGCCGGGGGAGGGGACGCAGAACCTCGATGGAGGGGTGGGACGCGCAGGGGGGACGCGGGAGGGTCCCACCGAAGTGGGAAACAGGAGGAGAAGCAGTTTGAGTTGGGAGGTGAAGGGGAGGGGCAGGGATGCACCAGGCCCTCTAGCCTGCCTCTCCGCGCCCCCCACCCCATCCTTACGCCCCCGTCCCCACACCCCACCCCCCTCGGCAGCAGTTGTGGCTTTCTTGAGCACTCCCAGGGCCGTTGAAGTGTGCACCCGTGCTCATGGCCTTGAAGAGACATGGCTGGATGGCCTCATGCATCCCCCATTGCATCAGGGGGGGCCTTGGGGGAGGGGGTACCATGGGGGTGCCTGGCCTTGAGCACACCTGCCAACCCCGAGGGAGGCACTCAGCCCTGCCCACCTAGGCCCCTGGGGCTCCCCCTCCTCCCAGCTCTGCATGCCAAGGTGCCCTGGGCCCCAGGAATCCCCGTGGGGGAAGCACAGGCCACAAGAGGCAGGTTTAGGGGGGCCCCGGCCACGGGGTGCACCTGGGCCCCCCGCAGGGCAGCCGGTTCCCTGGGGCCCCCGGTTGTGCGCTCATTGCGGCCTTTCTCTCTTGCAGAGCGGCGCCCTGAAGGAGCCGGACGTGAGCAAGACCCCGCCGCAGCGGCCCGCGCCCCAAGGTTGTTTGCAGTATATTCTCGACTGTAACGGCATTGCCGTGGGGCCCAAGCAGGTCCCGGCCTCGTAACGCGCCGCTCGTTTCCTTCTCAGAGCAGAAAACGTTTAAGCCAAAACCAAACACACACGGAAGGCGAGGAGCGCGGGGAGGGGAGCCGGGCCCTCCCGGGGCGAGCAGCGGGCGGCCGAGCTGAGCCCAGGGCCCGCGTCCTCCGTGCGTGCCGTGCGTGCTGCGTGCGTGCGTGCGGGGCTCTCCCGTTCCCGGCTGTGCTTGTAACGCTCGCTCACGTGTGTCTGTGACGACTTGTGGTTCCAGGGCTGTGCGTCCGCCGCGCGCAAACGCCCCCCGCCTCCCCCGGGCCCGCGGGACGGCGGTCCAGGAGGTCTGCTGGCCCTTTAGAAAGTGCTCAGCGACGCGGGGGTGGAGTAGGCCGGGGGCCGGGGGAGGACCCGACGGCCGCGCCTCGCCCCCCAGCTCCTCTCCCCGCCACCCCCGCTCCGACGAGCCCCCAGCCCCCTCCTGCTTCCGTCCAGCGCATGCTCGGGGCCGTCGCTGCACCCGCTTCCCGCTTCCTTTCTGCATGACTGACTCGTGTAACCGATTCTCCAGGTCTCGTTCCCGTGGCTTCGTCCGTCGGCTCTCGGTCGCGCCCTCTCTCTCCATCCGCTGCTGGCCGGGCGGGCTGGCCGGGCCGCTGACCGCCTCGGCGACCACCGCGGGGCAGGGGACAGGCTCGAGGCAGGGGTGCGCTCGGCACCCGCCGCGAGCCGCGAGCTCAGAGCAGACAGCGGTCCCCGGCCCGGGCTGCCTCGGCCTTTTCTCGGTGGCTCTCTCCAGAGCGGCCACCCGTCCACCTCCGGGGAGCTGTGGCCTCTGTGTCCCCCCACCTCACAAGCCCGCTCGGTGTCCGGAGAGGGGGCTTTGTCCTTTGGGAAGTGCACAGGGGCGAGCCCTTCCGTCCTGGCCTCTCCAGAGGCCTCACGGGGAAGGTCCCTGTCCCCTCCAGGGGCACCCTCTGCTTTCACGCTCACTTGCTCCTCCTGGCCTTGGTGGCAGTGGGGATGGGGGGGGCGAATGGCACCGTCTCTTGGCCGAGCACTGTGTGGGGGTCGGAGGGCACCCCCAACGGTCAGGGGTCACACACCCACCCAGCGGGCGTCTCGCCCGTCCCCTCCCTCCCTGACTCGCACCCCCTGCCCATGTGGACCAGGGACCCAGCGCAGGGGGGCGGGGTGGCCGGCGGGTCCCGGGGTGCATGGAGCGGGAATGTCCCCCCATTGGTGACCCTCGGGGGCGTGCGGGCGGACTGCATGCGAGCGAGGCGCCAGGCCGTGTTCCCCAGACCGGACGGACCCCTTCCATCGCCTGTCACGTGTCCGTGTGTGCGCGCGTGCGTCCAGTGTCCAGTGGCGTGCTGAGGGTGGCGTGGCTTCTCTGCATGGTGTCCGTGTGAATATCCAGGTGCTTCTCCTGCGACATTTGTGAGCCCCACGTACAAAGTTGCCATTTGAGCTCAGTCAAGCTGGGGGGGGGGTTGCCCGCGAGGTCTTTCGGGTGGGGGAGAAGCTGACAGCGCCCCCCACACCAGTCCAGCACACAGCACCCCCCCCTCACGTGCCCCAGGCAGCATGCTAAGGGTCTGCTCTGTGGCCTGGGGGACTTCCGTGTCACGAGCTAGGTTTGCCGTTCCGGTGTTTTGTACCCCCTTTCTTTTCTGATGCTGTCCCCCCTTTTTTTGTATCGATCCAGCGGGGAGCCCCCCTCCCCCGGCCAATGCTGGGTGTGTGATTGAAAACTCTCTCTCTTTCTCTCTCTCTCTCTCTTTCTCTCTCTCGTGACTCTTGTATAGCTTCATGTGCAATAAAGGAAAAGTTCTCTCTGTCTTCAGTGTTAAGTTGTAAAGTTTCTGGCTACGTGAGCACCTTGGGACAGGCGGGGGGCGCTCAGGTTTCTGCCCCCGGAGGCTGAGCTCTTGCCCCGCGGTTCTCTCGGGGCGGATGCTGAGACACACAGAGCCAAAAGTGGCCGGCGGGCAGCCCTTAGACGTGCCAGGGGCCGTTTGTGTCCTCCCGCTGTGTGTATCTCTGTGGAGTTGACCCGGTGGTGCGCATGGATGACAGCTGGCAGGGTGCTGTCCGCGGGCGCAAGGGCCTGCGGGTGCTTCTAGAAAGCTGCGCAGGGCACCAGGAGGGGGCCAGTGGTTCTGGGCATCTCTGGGCCCCTCCTGCCCAATGAGGAGCTGGATTAAGCAAGCCAGTATTCCGTAGTTCCCCTCGTCAGGCATGTGATGATGGGCACCTCGTGTGACTTCCGGGAGTGGGCCTGAGGTGCGCTGGGGTCCCACTCTCCCGCCCTGGCGGGACGCCGGCCCCCAGAGGGACTCTTGGCTGCAGAGAGCGCCCTCAGCGCGGCACTGGGGTTCTGGAGAACGTCAGGAGTGTGTGAAGAGGCCAGAGAGCCTCTTGGAGGTGGGCGCAGGTCCAGGGTGGGGTGGGCAGGAGAGCCCCAGGGGGGCATGGTGTGGGCCACGCCAAAGGCCCTAAAGCCCCGAGTATGTTTCAAAGGACACTCTGGGCTGCCACACCGTCTCAAAAGGTCACTGGGATGAGGCCTCCCACCTGCCACCCCTCCTCCCCGAGGCCCTGGAGACGCGGGGTGGCTGGCGGGGTTCTGCCCCCGACCCTGCTTGGGTGTTCCTGTTCCCAGCTCCCTGCTCTCTCCTCTGCGCGGTGCTGGGGGCGGCATGGCCTGTCCCGGAGAAGGGGGGGGGGACCTCTGGCGGCTGCTCCAGGCACCCCCCCATGCTCTCTTCCCTATGGCCCCTGCTGTGGGCTGTGCACTGGTGGGGGGGGGGCTTGGCGGGAGGTCTGAGCCAGCGGGTGCTCGTGACACGCTGGTCCCCACGCGCAGCGCAGGTGTAGATTCTAGTGCAGAAGCTCTGACAGGGCCAAATTATGAAGTTCTTCTTGTACTGAACCTAGGGGGCCCCGGGCAACCCCAAGGAACGCAGCCCCCAGACAAGGCGCTGCCGCCACGCCGGCTTTCCCGGGAGCCATCACTGCCACCTTCCTCCTCCTCCTCCTCTTCTTCCTCCTCCTCCTCCTCCTCCTCTTCCTCCTCGGCTCCGCCGCGGCCCAGTGGCCCCAGCACCCGTGGAGACGCGCCTTCCAGCAGCTACTCCCTGGCCGAGACCCCGCCAGCCCCCGCGGCTGCGGCCCCCAAGGCCCAGCCTCAGCCACAGCTCAAGTAAGAAACTCAGCACCCCCCACCCCCCGCGCAGTGCCCACGGGTTGGGGGATCGGGCATTTGTTCTGGGGGTGGGGGGAGCCCTTTCCGGTTGGGATTGACCCGGGAGGGAAGGGGATGTTCTCACTGGAAGCTTCTTTCTCCCTGGGAGCCGATGTCCCATCTCCAGGTGAGCTAGCTTAGGGCGATTTTAAAGAAATGCGTGTCCTGACACTACCCCTGCCCCGCTTCCCAGGTCCCCCCCCCCCCCATCTCAATTTTTAGACACTCCCTACCTGCCTGACTCAGAGTTCAGGGGGGCGACAAGCTGCCGGGAAAGGGGCAAGCGTCCCATCCTTCCAGCCTGTGAAGGAGACGGGGTTTGGCCTGTGCCACTCAGTCCTGTCCAGCAACAGCCCTGGAAGCCCCCCACCCCCACCCTGAGGATCCTGATTCTGGTCTTGGAAATCAGATGGGGGAGGGGCAGACACCTGATGCCACACCCCAATGCCAGGGTCGAGCCCACTCCTCTGGAGCCAGGCCAGTCTTTGGTCAGTGTGCCCGACAGACCACCATCCCTTGGGGGTCCACGGGAGCTGCTCAGAGTGAAGGGCTGGGGGTCTGCAGGGAGGGGCCAAATGGGGTGCAGAGTTCTGGGCCCACGTGAGCCCTAGAGATGGCCTGACACAGTTTTCCCCGCCTTTCCTTGACTGGGACCCCTTGACCCCTTCCTAACCTTGCTCCTCCCTGTGCCACCACCCCCCCCCCCGACCCAGTCCTATCCCACCAAGTGCCCCCACCCCATTGGCGAGATTTTCACCTCAGGTGCCCATGACAGAGACAAGAACCCCAGCTCTGCACCCACGTGCCTGCTGGCTGAGACCCCCCAACACTCTCTGAGTCTGGCCAGGGTCCCCCGCACACCTTCCCCCTGCCTGCGGGCAGCCGACAGCTCCTTCTGTCAGCGCCCAAGGTCACCCGCAGCCCGAGTGTGAGGCAGGGGGTCTGGCCCGCCCCTGCAGGAGACACACCACACCCCCTACTTCAGGGAAGGGCAGGAGTTCTGAGGCTCCAGGTGAAATGAGTAGGGGGGAGACTCCAGGGTCAGGAAGGGGGACCCTCTGGACGTGGGGGAGCCCAGCAAAGCTTTTTCTCCAGCCTGCTCCTTTTTCAAGGGAGAAACTCAGACCCGATGATGGAGGCGATGTGGGGATTTTTACTGGAAAGTGGGTGGTCTGATACTGTCCCCGGGGCCACCCGACCCCAGCAGGACAGTCACCCACACAGCCAGGCGCTGGGGCCTGCTGGCCTGGAAGGGTCTTCTGGAATCAGAGACAGGAGCGGGCTAGGGCCGGGAGCAGCCTTGGTGCGGGTCCCGGAGCAGGTGTACCCCCAGGGGCGGGGGGCTCACCAGCGGGGGCCAGACCTGGGTCTCGGAGTAGGGGGGAATAAAGGCTGCTCCGAGCCTGCCCCTCCCTGCACTCTGCCGCCCCTTCCCCACTGGCCCGGGAGCCAGCTGTGCCCCGCAGCCCTGCCCGCCCCTCCGCCTATCCATCCGTCCGTCCGGTCCAGGGCCTGGTCTCCCGGGGATGGGGGTCCCGCTCGCTCGCGTGCCCGCGTGTCCCCCGCCCTCGCCCCTCTCGGGCCGCGGCCCGCGCTCACCTTCTCTCTGGTTTTTATCCCCAAGCAAGTCGCGGTCCCTGACCAACGCCTTCAGCTTCTCCGAGTCCTCCTTCTTCCGCTCCTCGGCCGGTGACGACGAAGCCAAGGCGGACACCGTGCGGAGCTTGAGGAAGTCCTTTGCCAGCCTCTTTGCAGACTAGCCGCCCGGGAACCCCGGGCCCCGAGAGGCGGCGACACGGAGCTCGTGGCCGCCAGCAGCCGCCCCGCCCCGCGGGCCCTAGCCCGAGTGGTGCCCCTCTGACCGCGTGGTGCCCCTTCCGCCCCGTTGTGCTCAGTGACGCTCCGCAGCTCGGAGAGACGCGTGCGTGCGTGCGTGCATCCGTGCGTGCATCCGTGGTACAGGTGTGTGTATACGTGCATACCTGCAGACGTTTATCCACGCATGCATACGTGGTACAGGCGTGCGTGCATACGTGCGTGCATACGTGGTACAGGCGTGCGTGCATACGTGCGTGCATACGTGGTACAGGCGTGCGTGCATACGTGCACACATGCGTCTGTTAGTGGTAAAGTGTGCATGCATCTGTGCGTGCATATGTGATATAGGCGTGCGTGCATACGTGGTACAGGCGTGCGTGCGCGGGCGCCCGACGCCCGGAGACCGGAGCTGCTTCCCCTCGTCCCGCGGGCTTCTCCAAGCTCCTTGCCCGCCCGCTGTGCGTTTAGTGGCCTTACCGTGACAGCGCCAGCCTGTCCTCCCATCCCCGTCTCCCCGGGGCTCCCGACGCAGTGCTCCGACCCGTGCTCTGCATGCCCCGCCCCCGTCCTCTGGCCCGTTCCCGGAGCACCCACATCCCTCACGTGCCCGCTGGCGCTGAGTGTCAGGACTGTGTCATGCCGTAGCCTTTGTCACGCCCTTGTAGCAGCTGCGAAGCCCCCTCCCCACCGGCCCTCGGACTCCCGGCGGGGTCAGCTCGGCCGGGCCAGCAGGATGCATGCTCGGTCGCAGCGCCCAGTGCTGTGTCGTCTCCAATAAACGTGCCGACCGTTTGGTGTCCTCAAAGCGGCCGCGTCCCCGCCTCTGATTCGCCCTTGGCCGCCCAGCCAGTGCCTGCCGGGCAGCGCCCACCAGGGTGTGGGAATCGGGTGGACACGGGTCTGTAGTGGCTGGTCCACTCGCAGCTGCTTCCTCGAGCTCCTCGCTGGAGTCCACGGCTGCCCATGAGGCTAGGCCTAGTTGTCGCAGTGCCTGGAGTCCCCCAGACCATGGCGGAGGTGATGTTGGGGACCCCTGGCTGCTACAGAGCTCCCTGCACCCTCATCAGAGATCACAAATGCTCCGGATACAGACACCCCATGGGCTCCCCCAATCACTTCCTGCACACGTGCACCTGCAAAGGCACCCCACAAATGCCTCACCAGTCACCCAGCGAGTCCCGCAGGCCAGGGGACCAATGCCCTCTCCCCCTCGCCGTCCAGCTTCTCAGGGGCCACGACTGACGGGCAATACAGTCGAGGGGAGCCCCTGGGCCCTGCAGCACTCATCAGGGGACAAAGCGTTGGGAAGGACTCAACAGGTACAGGGAGACACCTGTGCTCCAGGTCACCAACCGTCAAGGTCATGTCCACTTGCAGCCAGCAGCCTGCGCCTTTCCCCCAGGACCCTCTCATCCCACTGTGCACATGTTTCTTGAGCACTTCCCCTGAGCATCCACGTGGGTGTGGGCGGAGGGAAGCTTTGCTCAGAGCAACAAAAACGCCCTCAACGTTTCACACAGGTGCTGCTCCAAGTGCTCACTGCCCGCCTCCCCAAGAGCCTGTGGTAGGTGCCCTGAGAGGCAGGGACACTGGGAGGGTCGGGAGGGCACTCAGTGGGCCCTGGGACCAGGTGCAAGAATCACGTCCTTGCTCCCTTCTCCTTCAGAGGTAGCCTGTTGGTTTTGGAAGAGCCCTCGGTACACAGGATGGCCAGCGGCCAAGAAGTCACCATGTTGTCATCCGCCACCAATTAATGCCAATCAATGTACCAGGATCTAGTAGTCAGGGCTGAGCTCCCTAATGCTGGGTCATTGGCTAGCTGTGGGCATCTTTGATCTGGAGACAATGGTGAATGGGGATCCCCTGCTCACATCTTCACCCCAAATCATTCGTCAACCTGCCCAAACTGTCATCAGGAGACGGACATACAGTTCCCCACTCTCCCCCCCCTTCCCCCTTCCCTCCACACCCCCAGGACATGGGCGGGGTGGAGGTCCCGGGTGGTTGGCAGTGGGGAGCCCTAATCCTCCCACTGTGAGTAACACACGCACGGCCTCTCATTCCAACTGAGTGGAATTCTGGGCCTTGAAGAATTACTCATTCCTCCACTTGTGAGGTCAGACCCAAGCGCCTCGTGGCTTATTTAGAAAGTGAGTCAGCCTGGAACTGCTGGGGCGACAAGGGGTGGTGTTGAGGGGTGGGCCGGGGGTGGGTCAGGTAGCCCCAAAGAATGCGTGACTGCCTCCAGATCTCTCCACGGAAGTGGGGTCGGGCGGAGGCTGCTGGGTCTGGAAGAGCCCTCGGTACACAGTCAGGATGGGCAGAGGCCAGCACGTGTTGTTACCCGCCACCAATCAATGCCGGGCCAGTGCCAGGATCGAATCGAGACAGCTGGGCTCCCTATTGCTGGGTCACCGGCTAGCTGTGGCATCTTTGATCTGGAGACGACGGTGAATGAGGAGCCCCTGCCCACATCTTCACCCCAAATCAATAGCCATCGCACCCCCAATCTCAGCCGCCGGAGAACCCCCCAACTCCTTGGTATATCGTCTGAACCCTTCACTGATCCATGGCTCTGTCCTGCTGTACTCTTAAGCTTAATGAATAATGTGGAAGAAAAGGAAAATTGAGTCTAGCACAGACTCTCCCCACTTGTGAAATTTACATAAACAGAAAGTAGCATATTCATAAATGATTTTTTTCAAAAGTGGGGCTGGAGCGAGGCAGCTGACCCTGGCCGATGCCCAGCACTGTCTATGTCCCCCCCACCCTCTCCCTCTAGCCCTGCCAGGAGGGATGCCGGAACACAGCCAGGAGCCAGCCAGGAGCACCGCTGGGTGTGGCCCCTGAACCAAAATAAATATAAAAAGTGAAAAGTGGTATGTTCCCTAGGACAGATGAAATGAAAGTGTTAGTTGGGGGTGAGTGGCGCAGGGGAGGGATTGGAGCACGCAGGAAACGGACCCCTCCCCCAGGGCAGAGGAAACCCTAAGGAGACAGCACACCCCTCTGACTCACAATTCCATTTCCAAACGTTCACTGGGGAACAGCTTCCGGGGCCCAAGGGGCAAGGAAGAGATCAGTCCCAAGGCTGTGCGTGGAGGGCGACAACAGCCCTCGGCATCTCAGGGGCAGCGCAGGTGCCTGTGGTTTCCATACAAGGGAAGGGACGGAGAGAGGGAGGGAGGGAGGGAGGGAGGGAGGGAAACACAGCTGGGGGTGGGCAGGAAGGCAGACAGGACAGCCCAGAAGTGCCGTGGGCTCAGGCTGCAGGCTTGGGGGTCTGTGGGACCAAGTGGACCTCACAAAAGCAACCCAGTGTGTGTGGTGTGTGGTGTGTGGTGTGTGTGTGTGTGGTGTGTGTCTGAGGTGTGTGTGTGGTGAGTGTGTCTGGGTGTGTATGCTGGGGTATGTGTGGTGTGTGGTGTGTGTGGTGTGTTGGTGTGTGTCTGGGGTGTGTGTGGTGAGTGTGTGGTATGTGTGTGGTGTGTATGTCTGGCGTGTGTGTGTGTGTGTGGTGTGTGTGGTGTGTGTGTCTGGGGTGTGTGTGTGGTGTGTGTATGCTGGGGTATGTGTGGTGTGTGTGGTGGTGTGTGTGTGGTGTGTGTCTGGGGTGTGTGTGGTGAGTGTGTGGTATGTGTGTGGTGTGTATGTCTGGCATGTGTGTGTGTGGTGTGTGTATGCTGGGGTATGTGTGGTGTGTGTGGTGTGTGTGTCTGGGGGTGTGTGTGTGGTGTGTGTGTAGTGTGTGGTGTGTGTATGGTGTGTATGTCTGGCGTGTGTGTGTGGTGTGTGGTGTGTGGTGTGTGTCTGGGGTGTGTGTGGGGTGAGTGTGTGGTGAGTGTGGTGTGTATGTCTGGGATGTGTGTGTGGTGTGTGTCTGAGGTGTGTGGTGTGTGTATGGTGTGTATGTCTGGCGTGTGTGTGTGTGGTGTGTGGTGTGTGGGGGGGGGTTACCGACCCTGCCAGCTGCAGACACAGGGGCATGTGTGAGACTCAGCCACCGATTGCCACAGCTGGAAGCTTTCCCGGTGTTGTCCCCCCGATTTTACAGATGAGAATGCCAAGGCCATGAAGGGAGTGATAGAAGCCAGCGAGTCTGGTGTTGGGGTCAGTGTCCAGCATGAGCTACTGGGGAGGGTCGCCCCAGGGGCACCCAAGATAGGCTGAGAAAGCCCCCGAGGTGAGGCAGGAGTGGGTGGGAGCTTGTGGGCAGGAGAGGCTGGGCTGGGAGTGGAGGGTGGGTAGGGGTCCTGCCTCTCCCTCTCTCCCTTCCCGAGGCCGCGTCTCCAGGAAGACGCACAAACCTGCCCGTGGCCTGTGTGAGCAGGCAGTGAAGGTCTTCTGGGCCTTTCCAGGCCTGCTGGGGCCTCTGGCTGCCGGACCCTCCCCGGGACCACGGCCCTGCCATGAAGTGCAGGGCGCACACGCAAGGGCGCACACACACCACGATGTCCAGGCATCCCGCTAGCCAGGGACACACAGGCAGGTGCACCACACACATTACACACCACACCATGCACCACACTGCTCCATATATGCACACAACACACATACCCTATACGCACACCACACACACACATACCACACCACACCACATTCCACATCACACAGGCACACATCAACTACACATGCAGGCACACCACATACGCTTACACACCACACATGCACACACAAAATACACATGCATTCACAACCAACCACACTACACACCACATGTACACACAAACTACATATGCACATACACCACATACCACGCCACACATACCACATCTGCGCATGGTATCACTGCATGGTATCACCATATATGCTCATACCACAAACACCACATATACCACCACATATACACACACCATATGCACAAACTACACAGGCACACACATACCACATCACACATAAACGTACACACAATATAAGCACACACAAGACACAGAGATCACATATGCCTGCATAGCATTTACCACACATACGCACACAAACTACATGTGCACATGTGCAGGCAAACCACATTACACGTGCACATAACCACATTCCAGACCACATATGCATGAGCACCACATACCATATAAACACAGACACCATGTATACACACAAACTACACAGGAACACACACCACATCACACACATAATCAATATGGGCAACACAAATACACATACCACACAAATACCACACACACATCACACACACCACATACCACACATTACACATGTGCACACAAATAACCACATACACATCACACACACCACATACATACCACACACTACGCATGTGCATACAAATATCACACATACACAGACAAACCATACACACAAACTGCACACACCACATACACACATACACCACAGACATAAGCCACACATGCACAAGAGCTCATACAAACCATATATACCACACACGCACACACATAACCACCACACACACACCACATATGTGCACACACTGCACAAAAGCCACACACACCATACACATATCACAGACAAATTATACTCATCACACACAAACTACATGCCACACATAAGCACACAGATCACACTCATCACACAGAGGTACACAAACTGCACATGTACATACCAATCACCACACCCACAAATCATTTGTGTATTATATACATATACACACAAATCACTCACACACAAATAAACACATATAAATCACACACATGCACCAAAACCACCACCCAAGTAATGCACACACAAACCACACGTAAGCACAAACTGCACACGTAAGCCATAAACCCACATACCCTATTTCACACACTCAGCACACATGCAGTGACAGAACATTGCCACGGATGCCACGTTACTGTGATGTACTAACTGTGGTCTTCTCCAATTCTGTTTCTTTGAGGCTCAATGTTTATTCTTGCAGACCCGCATGGAGACCCAGGTCCACCCCCCCTCCCCCGCCCCGACCTCTCAGGAGCCTTAGCCCTGGAGTCTCCAGCTGCCTGCAGAGTGAGCCCTGCTGTCTTCTGGCAAGTTTGTGGCACCCCCCTGCCCCCACCACACACACACACACACACACACACACACACATACAGAGTCATTGCTTTAGGGAGTAAATTTTTATTTTTTAAAACACTTAAAATTCTTTTAGCATTGACTCGAATGATTAAGCTAGATAATATGTAAGGTTCAAAACACCATGTGACTATGAATTAATCAGATAAGTTTGTGTTGCCTTCAAACTGGTTTTGAAGGAAATGGATCTCCAGAGTGGATGCTCATAGCGTTTGCAAAATTTCTCAGAAATAAATATCAAGCCCCATCAAAGCGATGGATTTTGAGAGATGTATTTCGGTGGGCACAATCTGTGGTTTGTTAAAATGACCTAACTACCTTGTGATCCTCAAGTCACAGACTCCATTCAGACTGTCCCCCACCCCACAGTCCGTCATTACCCATCCTCTCTGCAGGAGACGTGAGAATTCAGAGTACAGAGACCTGTCATCCCTCACCATCACCCCCGTGATGCGGAGAGAACAGTCCCTCAAAAGCGGCTACCTCCCAGTGTGACACGCACCCAAACACTCTCCCTCCCACCCATCTCCTCTGGCTTCATAGCCGAGACTGGAAGCAGGAGGCAGGAGACTGTGCCTCTTGGTGACCCCTCTTTAACCCCTCCCGTCCTGTCACTCATTCTTCAGGAATTGCCTTTCGACGCTTAGTCACCTGCGCGCGCACCTGTCCCTGGTGGACACTTGCAAGAGTCTTGCTTCATCGTCCATCGCCCACAGCCTGTCACCTGTCCCAGCTATTTCTGGCCCACGTGTTAGCGCCCCCAGGGAGCCCTGCCCCCAGGTACTCTCAGACCTCCACATCCACACCCATCTCTCGGGAGGAGAGTTGAGTTGGAGCTCATGCTGGCGTTCAGAAGTGGGCCACAAGGGCTGGAGCAGTAGCACAGCGGGTAGAGCGTTTGCCTTGCACGCGGCTGACCTGGGTTCGATTCCCAGCATCCCATAGGGTCCTCTGAGCACCGCCAGGAGTAATTCCTGAGTGCAGAGCCAGGAGGAACCCCTGTGCATCGCTAGGTGTGACCCAAAAAGCAAAAAAGAAAGAAAAAAGCAGACCACAGCTTCCCAGTGCAGGTCGGGTGCCTAGCAGGGACCCCCACCCCCGCTTCAGACAGACCCCAGGCTTCTAGGTCTCCTCTCAGGGGAGCAAGTGTAGCTGTCCCCTGGCTCCGGAGGAAGCAGGTTTTTGGTCTCCTGGTGCCAGCTTTGCGGTAATGACACAGAACAGGAGGCTGCAGAGAGTGATCATCCAGGCCTTGAGGACCCTCCAACCAGCCCTCACTCCTGAGCTGGTGTGGAGAGTGGCTGGGAAGGCATTTGGTCACTCACTTTGCCTTTGGAGCTTAGCTGGGTCCAGGTGACAAATCATTTGGATCTGAAGAAATAGATTAGTGTGTGCGTGCCTGTGTGTGATTTTCTGCTTTGTTGGACGTAATGTGATTTTTTTTCTTGGGTCACACCCATTGATGCATAGGGGTTTCTCCTGGCTCATGCACTCAGGAATTACTCCTGGCGGTGCTCAGGGGACTGTGTGGGATGTTGGGAATCGAACCCGGGTTGGCCATGTGCAAGGCAAATGCCCTACCCACTGTGCTATCGCTCCAGCCCCTTAATGTGAATTTATAAGACTGTCTGCATTTCTGGGCTGCAATTCCCCTGCCTCTGCAGAGTAGATGACGACCCACCATGTGCAGGACCCTCCCCCACCCTCCAGGGGACCCTGCTCCATCCTCTTGCACCCTGTTCTCCCATTTCTGTTCCCTCTGCTCTAGGGCCAGGGTCCAAGTGTTTGTTTCCATTTAACTGTAAGAGAATTGATTTGAATATTTGACATCAAAATAGTGAATTTCTCGATCGCTTTCAATATAGATGAGTGGGACGAGGTCCCTGGTGTGTTTCTTCCTGAAGGGCGTTCCTTGATGTTGTCTGCACAGTTATTCTTGCGTGTGGAGGCCCTGCCCTCTCACACCCCATCTGGCTGCTTTCCTAGGAGAGCACCCCAACTTCAAACTCTTGCCTCCTTTTTTTCAAGTCCGCTTTTATAAAAAGGACCCGATCATCAGAATCTTTCTGTGGCTTTCCAGCGCTCTAGAAGAACCCAGCTCTCTCGCCCTGGTCTCTCTGGCCCTTTGGCATCTGACCTTAGTTACAGGCAGCCAGGAGTCTCTGGGATAGGTGTTGGGGCTTTAGGGTCAGACAATGTGGCACCAGTGGGCTCTGTGGCATTGTGCAGAGGGTGTAATTCCCCCAACACCCCGTTTCCTTTACTGGTGGTAGTTGTGGAAACAGCTCCTCCAAGTGCTGTGGAGATCAGATGAGGATATGGAGGGGAACGCTGTGTGCAAGTACCTCTCACTCGCACAGACGAAGGCATTTCACTCATCACTGCCCTGGAGTTTCAGCCTGCTTGTCCCCTCTCTAGCCACATCTCAACAGACATGCAGTTCACTGTGCTGGCCTTTGCCTTCTTTCTCCACTCACAGGTTTGCCTCCTTAGGCTATAATATCATTAGCCCCATCCAGATCCATCTGACTCTCCCCATTACTCTAATCCACGATTACTCTAATCTCAGCTCTTCCCACATTCTGCCTCTCATAGAGATTCTGATTAGTAAGTTCATGCAATTTTATTATACACGGACCAACGTTGTCTCTTTGTTCTGTTGATATCTTTACTCTTGTTAATGAGTAAACTAAACGATTTTTAGGTTGGATACTTGTTCTTTGTTTTTTTTTTCTTCCTGCATCATGTTTTATTTTTTCAATACAGTATATTTTATTTTTTTAATTTTTTAAAAATTTTTATTAGTGAGACATCATGAGGTACAGTTGCAGACTTACAAATTTTTGTGTGCATCATGTTTTAGACTATGCTGAATGCCACAGTCCACCGACCTCGTATTATGAAAAGTCTAAAAACCAAAGGAGATTGAAGTGTCCATCAGGTGAGCGTCTCCACCCATTCCCCTGGATTCTATAGTGAGCTTTGTCTTCCGCTGGCTCCATCCCAAAGGTTCCCAAACTTACCTAGCCAACCACCGCTTGTCAGAAAAAAAGGTGAGGCCCCCAGGTGCACCCAGGACTATTGCTACTCATTCAGCATCCCCTCCTGGGAACGTGCTTTTATCTCCTAGGTATGTATCCATCCCTGAAACATCCAGTGGCTCGTAAGTCTTTAATGCAGTTCATGGCAAGTTACTGGCAGATGTGCAAACCTCACATCAGGATGGAAGTCAGTTCCATCTGATCCAAACTTGAAGGATCCAGTTTACCCTTTTTTTTTATATAGATTTAAAACAAAAGCCACAGCTTTAAGCTATTAATGAATTGGCCTAATACTGACCAATCAATCAGCAGACATGTACTGGTCATGTGCCCTGCAGCAGGCATTGGTAATGCAACCTGCAAGATCTTGGTAATGTCGTCATGGACTAAATACCAGGACAGTGGAACCACTGTCAGGAGGGATGGTTCACGGTTGAAAGCTTGCCACAAGTGGTGGTGGGGGGAGGGTGGGTAGGATATAGAAGGGACCGCTATGCCAAAGATAGTTGGAAATGATCACTCTGGACATGTTGATAAAGGTCTACGAACTTCCTGGGAGCACCATCCACTCAGTGAACTTTCTTCTGCCCTCTCTGCAGTCAGTGCCAGAGCAACCAACAGGATTGGCTCCCTGCATCCCTGCTCACTTGGGTCTTCTACAGCTAGATTGGGAGTCAGGATGGAGTAGGGAGTTGGGGGAGACCTCCGGTCAGCTCATAACTCAAGATCAGTGCTCATCTCTTATGACTGATAGATGTATGGGGTCAGTAGTGGGTGATCAATTCCTAGCAACAGAAATGTATGAAGGGAAATGGAACCATAGTCCAGTGGCCAGGGCACTTGCCTGGCATCATCATGGCTGACCCAGGTTTCATCCCCGGCATCCCATAGGGTCCCCAAGCTTGCCAGGAGTGAGCCATGAGTGCAGAGTTAGGAGTCAGTCTGAAAATTGCTAGAAATGGCACCCGAACACACAAATGTGTGGAGATTTGTAATCCTTACAGTGGAGAGAGATGCCGGAGCAATAGTAACGCAGGTAGGGCAGCCGACCCTGATTCGATTTCTGGCACAAAATCCCCAGAGCCCTTCGGTAATAATTTTTGAGGGCAGAGCCAGGGATAACCCTTGAGCAAGATGGGTGTGGCCCCAAAGTGAAATCATCATCATCATCATCGTCATCATCATCATCATCATCATCATCATCATCATCATCATCACCATCATCTGGGTCTTAGGCAGAATTGCACTGTTTGGGGAAGAAGGCTGGAAACTAAAGAGGTGAACTCTGTACCAGAAAGAGGAAAATGCTGTTTTCCTTGACATCCGTTTGTTACACTCTCTTGGGTCCTAAGATCCCTGGGAAATGATGGATTTTGGTTCCTCTGAGGAAAGCAACGGTCTATGAAGTGACCCACGGTGATATTAGAAACTGGGATGACTTTTATTAATATTTGATAATATTCTGTCAAGCAATCAGTGGGAAATAAACTTTCAAGCAACTGTGTGGTTCTATAAAAATCAGCAAACTTTCTGGATTTTTCTCTGAAGCTCTGGTTGTGTATCTTCTAGTGGAGAGGGAACATCACCCAACACTGCCTGTACCAGGGCCTTCTGGAGTGTGCAGGGACCAGCTGATGCTTCACAGGAGTGGAAACCTTTCTAGAGCATTCTTCAGCATCCAGGACTTCTAACTTGCTATGAATTAGATGAGCATTTCCCAGAGCAGCTCCCGGCATATTCCAGGGAATTTGGAATTTGCATAGACAGGGACCCTGGTACAAGAATGTGGGGGCGGGGAGGGGCAGCTGGGGGAACACAGGAAGGAAATAAGGTCGGAAGGGAACCATGGTCAGAAAAGCAGTGAGAATCACAGAGCCATTTTGGACCTTCTGATGCTACTTCCTGCCCCCCCGCCCCCTTTTTTGGGTCACACCCAGCGATGCTCAGGGGTTCCTCCTGGCTCTGCACTCAGGAATCACTTCTGGCGGTGCTCAGGGGACCCTAAGGGATGCTGGGAATCAAACCTAGGCTGGCTGCATGCAAGGCAAACACACTCCCTGTTGTATAATCGCTCCAGCCCCTGATGCTGGTTTTCAAAAGCAAACATCACCTTCACTTCAGACCCATCCCTTGCTCTCCTTGGAACGTTCTGACCCAGAGCTTCTAGACCTTCCTCTTCATCTCTTCATTCATTCTTTTTTTTTTTTTTTTTTTTTTTTTGTTTTTTGG
>JAOXYA010034113.1:0-12862 GCA_028565675.1 Sorex palustris
CCAAGACAATCCATGGTAACTCACAATTTCAGAAGGCCAAATCTAAACTTTGGACATGGAAGTCTCTCAGTGGACAGTTCCACAATGAAGTTGACCACATCATATTCAATCAATGGTTTTGCCTGACCGATGTTGCTGTTATCCCAAATTTCCAAACAGGATCGGACCACCGTCTCCTTAGTGCAAAATTCTACTTCACAGAGTGGGGAGAAAGGGCTGCAAAGTTTAAGAGAACTCCCAGAATGACCACCAAGTGGGAGCACTTTGGCACTATTGTGGCAACATGGGAAGATGTTGTTGTTGACAACATCGACGAGGAATACGATCAACTATTTCAGCACCTCCATGACTGTGCAAGGAATGCCTAGAGCGGGAAAGCCACAAAAAGACACCTGTCTTTGCAAACTCTCGAGCTCATTCGCCAGCGTGTTTCGGCACGAGCCTCAGGTGATCACAAGCTAATGTCTGAGCTTGCAAAGCTGTGCAGAGAAGCAATAAAGGAAGACCTCAAAGAGAAAAGGGCAGCAGTGCTGGCCGATGTGGCAGAAGCTGGGAAAAGTATTTGCAGCGCCCACTGTCCTTCGCCAACTACAAGACCAAGATGACTGCCCTCTGACATTCTCATAGATCTATCACATATTCCAGAAGGGCAGTGGAGAAGATTATCCACAACTTCTTCGAGAGGCACGTCCACCTGCCCACATACCAAATTCCACAGGATGGATATGTTGTTCCCGATGGTCTCCCTTCTGAAATTTGACATGCCATTTTGTCGGTAAAGAAGCGTACAGCACCTGGTCCAGACAAGGTCAGACCCGAACACCTGAAGAATCTGCCGCCAGTACTCGTCAATACACTGGCTGAGCTCTTCACACTCTACCTGTCTGAATGCAAGGTTCCGTCCCGATGGAAAACCAGCAGGACCTTTCTGTTGTATAAAAAGGGAGACATCCACAACATTGGCAGCTGTCGTCCAGTAGTCCTCCTGTGGAATGCCTTCAAGAGCATCAAAGAAGTTGTTAAGAGGACAAAGAACCTCCGGCTCCAGGCACAACTTTTCAACTCCACCGTTCTTCAAGCACTAACATAAGCCTACAAAAACAGGACGAGGATGCTTTTCGGATCACCCAAAGAGGAATTGAAAGGGCTATGTTTAGAATATCATGCTTCATTCAAGTGTGAGAAGGAATCCAGAGTTCCTACCTTCGTCAACAATCAAAGATCAGGGACTCTGTCTCGTTTGCCAAGTTTTTGAAAATCAGCTGGGCCAGACACCTAATTAGATTTGGCGGCAACCGTTGGACTACAGCCGTTACTGTTTGGATTCCGTAGGACGTCAAAAGAACACTTGGCCACCCACCTATGAGGTGGTCAAACTTCTTTGTCAAGACCCTGAACAAATGGTTTTATGCTCTTTGTGTTCCTGGACTGAGCAGACGCCATTGGGCTACATTAGCACTTGACAGCAAAGTGATGAACAACTGGATAACAAGTGATTACAAGTGATTCATAAGTTTCCATTGTCAGCATTGTTTAAAGTTGTATAATATTCTGTTTTAATAGTAATTTATTTTGACATTTCCTACTGATGAATCAGGAGGATTTTTCTTACTTTGCCATAATATGAGATAACTAGAAATGAATTTTTCTCAACAATCTTGTATTTGAGATGATATAATTAAATTTCTAAATTTGGAATTATTGAGGGTAAGACCACAGATGCTCTTAATTAGTATTGCAAGATTGGTTTCCAGGATGATTAGCAGTGTCCTCCTGTTGTTCATCGATTGGCTTGAGCGGGCCCAGTAACATCTCCATTTTGAGACTTGTTGTTACTGTGTTTGGCACATTGAATACATCACGGGAAGCTTGCCAGGCTTTGCTGTGCGGGCGAGATATTCTCGGTAGCTTGCCGGGCTCTCCGAGAGGGGCGGAGGAATCAAACTCGGGTCAGCCATGTTGGCTGCGTGCAAGGCAAACGCCCTACCGCTGTGCTATCGCTCCAGCCCTTTTCTATACTATATTATATAATATAATAATTATTAATTATTATTATTAAAATGGCTTATTATTAGAATAGTTTATTCTCCATATAATTAATATGCTTTAATATTTCCAATTAAACTTTTTGCTGCCAAATTAAAACCTTAAAATTTCAATATAATGATGCATTCCATTTTTTACTAATCCAGCTTGATCCTGTGATAGAATCATGTAGTATTGAATATATGATAAATAATACATAAATTATATGCAGGGCTGATTGCCCTATAATTTTTTATCTAAAAGTAGAAAAAATTGGTAAATGATTTGTTTTCTATTCTGGTTTGGTTTTTAAACAAAGAATAACATTTTTTTATTTCTACCCAAACACCTAACTATGGCTCTATTTTATTTCTCATTTTACAGAGATGAATGTTTTGCCCTTATTTTATAATGTGTATATACATATGAGGAGTTCCCATTCATGTGTGATTCCATGCAGTCTTAACAATGATTTTCTAAGTTAGAGCAGTAACTTTTCCTGTTACCTTCATGGGATGGCAAGTCAGTTCACCCATGTGTCATTGTCATTCCAAAGACATAAAGAAATCCTTTGAAGTTACCATCCCTCCTTCACTTTCACATAACACAGGTTTTAGGACACCTCTGTGAATTTTCAATGGACAGTTAATATTAATATATGAGTTTTCTCCTCCACCTTGGGGTATAACATCAGGGTAATCTAGAATCAGCTAACTGTAGAAAACTTTAAAGGAATATATATATATTATATAAAGGCATATATATTATATATATAAAGGCATATATGCCTTTTCGGTCACACCCAGTGTTGCACAGGGGTTACTCCTGGCTTTGCACTCAGAAATTACTCCTGTCGGTGCTCAGGGGACCATATGGGATGCTGGGAATTGAACTCGGGTGGACCACTTGCAAGGCAAACGCCCTACCCGCTGTGCTATCGCTCCAGCCCCAAGGAATATATTTATAATTAATCTCTCCTTTTAAACCTGTTTTCAATCTCATTTCAAAATACTGCAGTGCAAAATAATAACAGAGACAGCTTTTTAAATATGCCACCAGACTGGTCAAATGTGCCCCTCAGTAGTATAAAGACTTTTGTTTGCACACAGGGTAGTGATTTGCTCCCTGGACCCTGGTGCCCATCATTTCTGGAGCTCTGTTAGAAAAATTGAAAAGAGAAAAAAAATCTTGGATCTTCGCAGTTCTGTTTCTCCTAGGTAAATTTCTCTGACATACTCAATTCAAGAAGGCTCTACTAATGATGTCACTTGGAATAAAATGTTTCCTCTGGTTTCTTCTTGTTGCTCAGATGTGAAAACTTGCTTTAGTAATAGCAAGAACCACGACTTCCTGAATCCCCTTCTGCTCTAGGTTTCTATGCCCCAGTAAGGGCGATACTGTTAATTCAGTCTCTGCCTTGAGTCTTAGTGTCCACCCCCCAAAAATTAAAAAATTGCCCATCTTTCTGGACACAGAGTGTCTCTGAAGGGAGGAGAGCTTTGGATGTCACATTCACCTAGAGCTGGTTGTGGACCAAGATCCAAAGAAAAAAATGAGTCAGACTAAAATAGGAGAAGAATGAGTGCTGGTGATTTCTCTCTGTCCGGTACTGACATCTGGCTTGTAGTCCCTCTGCATTTTATTCCTGTTCCATAAACGACGTCACTGAGAAACAGGCATGAAAGATTTCCTCTCCCTTCAAATGCTGGTGCTTGCAGTCAGCTGGAGCTGCCCACACATTCCCTGTCTGGATCTGTGTTTCCGCCAGGTGGGGGAAACCCTCAGATCCAGAGGCGGGTGGCCAAGTCCTGAGCTACAGAACAGTTCACAATGTGGCTAACAATTTACCCTTCTTTTTGTAGAGGATGGCAAAGGTATTTTATTAAAGGTAATAAGGGGCAGTCTATGAATTCTGTCATATTGCCAGATTTCAGGCACTTTCACAACTACAGCAGTCCACTGAGAGGAGAAGCAGGTAATTATTCAGAGATAATGCATTTGCAACAGAACGTTGTCACTGTAGAATGGTCCCCTACTGATAAATAAATGTAGAGGCAAAGGCAGCATACTTATTTTTTAAAGCAAGAGCCATCTCTTCGGTGACACAATTGCAGCTTTTGTAATTACCTTTCCTTTTTTAACAAATGCAAGGTTGTGGATTTAATCATCATGCCTGATGGAGGACTGGTGTCTCCAAGTGACAGGAGTGAGCTCAGCGACAGTGTCATGCTGTGTGCAGACTTATTAGTAAACACTTGCACAGACCTGAGCCATTCAGAAGAATGACTTTGTTTCTAATGGGTAGATTTTTGATTATACATCTTCTCAAACACTAAATTACATTCCTGCCAGTGAGGACTCACTGTGTCTTTGCTTGTCAGTGAAAAGTCATCTGTCCAGTTATTATAATCTGACAGTTTTATTTTATTCCAGGGGCAGGGATTGCTTCATCTGTAGATTGAGGCTGGAGTGGCTAGATCGATTTAAGGTCACTCTGGTCCGCCAGAGTTCCCTGTGACATCTCTGTATTTGTACTCAACAATAGTAATAGGTCACTTATACTAGCACCCTTCTAAAACCTTCATACAAAATTTGTATTCATCCTATCTTAAAAACTACGTGTCAGATATTCTGATTTTTACGACAAATCACGATCATCCTGTTATTCGTCGATTGCCTCGAGCAGGCCCCAGTAAGGTCTCCTTCATCTTAGCTCTGAGATTTTTAAGAAAGTGCTATATTCAAGGCTCTTTAGGAGAATGAGACCCATCATTGTTACTGGTATTTGTATTGGGTACGCCACGGGGAGTTTGCCAGACTCTGCCTTGTGGGCAGGGTACATTCAGTAGCCTGCCAGTTTGTCCAAAGTAGGAATGAGATAATAAGATATCATAATAAGATGTCACGCAAAAGCGGCTGCGGGGTTCCGGGAGCTGGGTTTTATAGTCTCTGAGTCTTGGCCGTTGATGGGATTACACAGCGCCAGGGGGCCAATTGGTGAGTGTGACCCCCGCCTACTGGAATTCGGAGGATCTGGGTGGAGGATGCTCAACCCCGATCCGAGTAGGCTTGTAGATCTCAGCCCCGGGACCCGCTTGCCTTTAAGACTATAAAAACCAGCTCCTGGATGAGAACAGTGCAGTCTCCTGCCCCCGCTCCTGGCTGGCCTCGCTGGGACCCCTTGGAGGGGAGCAGCTTGAGCTTTCCTCCCCGCCCTGACCAGGGCTCCAGCAGCCGAAGACCTCCAGGACCAGCCACCACTATGCTGAGACCACTCTCCGCACACCTGAAGGTACTGGCAGAGGAAAATTCTGATTTTACCCAGGAAGAACTCAGGGGAATAACTTAGATAAACTCTTTTTATTTCCTTTTATTTTTTTTGGGGGGGGAAGGTGTCACACCTGGCTATGCACATGGGTTATTCCTGGCTCATGTACTCAGTAATTACTCCTGGCATCCTCGGGGAACCATATGGGGTGCTGGGAAATGAACCCCGGTTAGCCGCATGCAAGGCAAATGCCCTACCCGCTGTGCTATTGCTCCAGCCCCTCAGATAAACTCTTATAACTGAAAATGTGTGGACACTTGGTTCTGTGGAGTTGGTATCAATCCTGCCTTCTTCACTGTGTATCACAGTTACTGTAAACAGTATTGGTATTACATCACGGTGGAGCTGATAGAAACTTCATCCTGTCCAGCACCATCTCTGGTGACTGTACCCTTTCCCATAGTGTAGCACGAATGCCACTGATCTTATGTGCCAGATCTGTCAACATGTTTTACTTCCTACTGGATTTCAGTGCCTAAGTGGTTGGGAATGACCTCTTCCCAGAGTTTGGTATTTTACAGCATTGTCTAGAGGTTGAGACTTTTCTCTTAGTCTGAAGGGGAACACAATACTTCTCCTTTTCACAACAAAAGGCAAGAGAGTGCTCTGGAATAGCTCCAGGGAATTCCTTGAGGGTGCAGGGGGTGGAGGTCAGGCCCCACTCAGCAGAGCTCTGGGCTTACTGCTTGCTCTACATTGAAGGGTCACTCCTGGCAGGGCTGGGGGCATCATATGAGGTGCTGGGGTTGTTTGGCCATAGTGCAAGACCAGCACCCTGTCCACTGTACTAGCCACCCCCAACACCCCAGTGGCTCTAACTTCTAAAAGAAATTTATGATGTTAAATCAGAGAGTTTGAGATACTCAAATTCATTTTAAAAAGAAAAATTATTTTCTCTCATGGCACCATACAATATATTTGAGTACTTCATCACCTGACTTCTTTGGCATGGGACCCTACCCCACTCACTGAAGTGCATTTGTGAAGTTATTTTTGGAGGCCAGAGGGAACCAAATTACTGACTAATCTGGTCCCTTCTATGGTAATGCGTGTGTTCTTGTAGGAGACTGGAATCTGTACCTTGAATATATCAGTGTTGCACTTCACCTGGCAGCTCTGAGGTGATTCTCAGCATGTCATAAAGGAAGGTTGATATTTAAACATTGGGCCAATTAAACTTAGAAAAGCTGATATTTTCTTTTTTATTTGGATAGACCACATTGATTATTGGGAGATGAGAAATTACAGACCTTGCATAGTAATGGTTGCAAATAATAGTTTGGGAGAGGTCACTCAAGGGGCTGGGCATATGCTTTGCTGGTAGTTGCCCAGATTTGAACCTGAACACTATGTGGTGTGTATGACCCCTCATACTCCCCAGCCCACTGCGATATCACTGAACGTGCCCCCCAAACTTAAAGACAACAAAGAAAGACAAAAAATTTACAGTTTGGTGGCACATTGCAAATAGGGCTTTAACTATATAAATTTTTTAAATAAAAAATACTTAAAATTAAAATAAGTGAATACAAATTTTTCCTAAATAGGCAACTTGTCTTATAAGAAAGTTCTTCTGATTCCTGTATAATTGTTTTTTGTTTGTTTGTTTCTGTATTGCACCTGGCAATGCTCGGGTATTATTCCTGGCTCTGTGCTCAAGGATCATACCTGATGATGTTTGGGTCACCATATAGGATGCCGAGGATAGAATCTGGGTGGGCCGTATACAAGGCAAGCATCCTACCTATTGTGCTATATCCTCAACACTGAGAAATCCATATATATATATTTGGGACATATATGGGAGGAAGGATATTAGGTTACAACTATTTATGCTCAGGACGTGGCTCTGCTGGAGCTCCAATCCAGGTGGGCTGAATGCAGGACAAGTACCTTATCCTCTATATTCTCATTCTGGTCCCTGAGTGCTATATGATTGATAGTCATACTTGGACCCATAACTTTGAAATGCATCACCAACTCCAGGAAACTTAGTTGTGTCTACTGCTGGAAAGCGATTAAGTTTTTTTTTTTTTTGAGGTGGTGGCCATGATAGTGTTTTGTGGATACAATGACTTTTATATGATTTGTTGTTTTACACAGATATTTTAAGTGCAATTGAAAGATTTAAATTAAATGAAAATTCAACTTCACACATTCATATGAAAGTTAGTGATTGGATACAGAATATAGTGTATCAGTAGGGTTTTTTTTTTTGAGGTATTTTTTTTTCTCTATTGATGTTAATTTACCTATTCATGGTCAAAGAAAGTCATTATTAGGAAAGCATTTTCAGGTTCTTCCTAACTTCAGAAATCAAGTTATCAAAAAGGATAGATCAAGGAATTCTAATTATGATCCTATTTAATCATAGAATAGAGTTTCTTACTTAAATTCCTGAAGAGTCTCAAGACAAGATCTGGGTTGAAGTTCATGTGCAGCCCTTTTAATGCTGGATGCATTTGTAGAGGTCAATTAACTTTATTGAACCACTTATATCATGTCTGCAAATGTCAATAAAGCTCTTGTTAGACTTTAATGAGGATTAAAGTGTGGAATTTACTGTTTCACTGTAAAGTTTTATAGGTTACTTACATTTTTTCACTGCTTTACAGTGCATAGCCTGAGTTTTGGGAGTTTGCATATGTATACATACATACATACATACATACATACATACAAATATACATATCTATCTAGAGAGAGAGAAGAGAGAGAAACAGACAGACTCTCATGCTAATGGAATAGAATTGAGAATCCAAAATAGATTCTCACGTTCCTAGGCATATGAACAATTGTACATTTTTTTTTCTTTTTGGGCTACACCAGTGATACACAGGGGTTATTTCTGGTTCATGCACTTAGGTATTACTCCTGGTGGTGCTTGGGGGACCATATGGGATGCTGGGAATCGAACCCGGGTTGGCCACTTGCAAAGCAAATGGCCAACCTGCTGTGCTATCACTCCAGCCCCTTTATTTTGTTTTATTATTTTGTTTTGTATAAAACAATTGTTTTATTCATGATGCCCTGTATGGAACACATTTTATAGGTTTCCATCTCCAGTAACTTTTATTTTTCCTAATGGTTACCTTGTCTTACTTTCTTACTTTAAAAGTTTTACAGGTCCCTCATCACTGGGAATCCTGCACCTCAAGTTTTTTGTAATTTTTGTACTCCATAAAAGTGTACCCTGAGGGTCCCATGTCCCTGGGACAAGCATTTTCTTTCCTTCTTGGCCTCTCTCTCTCTCTCTCTCTCTCCCCCCCCAACAAGTCATATTCTCCTTGAAATTAAAGGTAAGTTTTTTTCCTTTTAAGTTTTCAGATTAACTTTTTACATTGGTCTGTTATGAAAATTCAGCATCTTTTAATTTTCTTATATTTATTCACTGAAAATTACTAATGTAACTTGATTAAAAAACTCAATAAATAAAATTAAATTGTGATTATTTCATGTACAATTTTAGAATATACTACTATAGGTAGTGATTACATTTTGACATTTTCCATTTCACCCATAATTTTGAGATATAACTGCTCTCATATTTTTGAACTCTTGTATTTACATTTGATTCCAGGCATTTTGATGTAAATTTCATTTTATTTTATTTATCTTTGATTCTTGGGCAATATCCAGCAGTAATCAGGGTTTATTTCTGGCTGTAAATTATAAAAATATTATTTGGGTTATTTATTTTCTAAAATGTTGACTATCTAAATTTTTTTACTCACCCAGGTATGTTCAGTCCCTCTCACTTCAGGTGTGACCCACTCCCCTAATAAATAAAAAAATATATTTTTATATTGTTCAATTATCTACATAAATTACTATTGGAAGTTAATGTGTTGAGATATGATATTTTATCTCTGCATATTCCGTTGTCTTCTGATGTTTTAATTATAGTAAATATAACCCTTTGAAGTGTCTACATTTATTTTCTATATATAAATTTTAATTCTGTATTACATGAATCTTAAAAATTTATCTTTCTATTGAACAGAGCTTCATGCTATGATTTGGTACAAAACATATTCACTAATGATTCCTTTAATATGTCTTCTCATACTATTTGTGTTTGTCTTCCTGAAAGAATATCCAGTTTTTTTCAATCTAGAATCATCTTTGCAATCATGTATTTTCTCTGCATTTTGAAAATATTGTCATATTTGTATGCCAAATCATGGGCTAAAGTAACCCCTTGTATGTGTTGCTTTTTATTGCTTCCTTAGAATTTAATTTCACAAATGCCCTTTACTCTTCACTCTCCCTTTCCCACCCTTTCAACCTAAATTAATTCTTTTATAACTTAAAATAAAGCCATATATTTTTGTTGCAATCAAGAGACCAAACAAATCCTTTGATACTACAACAGATTTTACAAGCATGTGTTCTCTTGACTATGACCTGCGTACTTTCTTCTGCAGTTGGTCTTCTCTTCCAATTAGGGAAGATCTATGTTAATTACTTTGTCCATTTTTTCAAAGGATTAGATGCCCGTCAATTGATTAGAGATACTGATGCATCCTGTAATAAGAAAAGAATCTTTCTGTCTAATCCAATTTTTTCTAATTGATTCTTCAACTTTCATTCCATGTCACAGAGCCTGTTTCATCAAATTGATCTGACCAGAAGTGGTTAAAAGTATGTCATTTTGCAATGTGTAAATTTTATGGGAAATTCCCTGATCGCTATTATATTAGCCAGAGCTCCTTTTCTGCTTGATACCATCTTATCTTAGGTTTACACTTAAAGTTTCTTTGCAAATGAAATAGTTATGTAGTTTCCCAATATTTTAACTTGTTATATAAAAATAATATATAGATGTTGCACATATGCTTTACAATTCTGTAAAGGAGCAGGAAATCATTTAGTAGGTTTTACAGACACATTTATCAGATACCCCCACAGAGAAACAGTGGATGAAAATTGCAAACATTTATTACATGTGTGTCTTACTATCATAGATCACATTGAACTGTGTGAAAGTGCTAAAAGATGTCATAGTTACTCATCGCAGAATGTGAACTCATATTTTTGCCCAATTTGCCAATTGACAAACTCTATGTGTGTGGATTGGGAGCACTGTAAAGCATTATTGATTTAGCTGTTGTATCCCCAAATTTTGATGTGCTATTCAATAAAGGCAGAGAATATAAAATACATAAACATGAGGTGAGTATCTACAGCTATACCTAGTCAGCAAGGCAGGCCAATGAGGACAGTAAACTTTTCTAATAATGCTGCAACAAAGGACAAATGTGTTGAAAAGAATGAGTGGAGCTCTACCACCCACAAGACATTCATGAAAATCCTTCCAGCACGAAGGCTAAACCAACAGAGTTCCTAGAAGACACAGAATGTAATATTTTTGTGTGTGATATTTTAGGCTGATACTTCTCAGGGGAAACAGAAAATACAAGCCATAAAATAAATATTAACAAACCAAACTACTTTTTAATAAAACAACTCTAGCTCTCAAAAGACACTATTAATAAAATGAAACAGTAAGTTTCATATCTGATAAAATATGGTCAATGCCTGTATCTAACGAGACCTTGTATCTAAAATAGAAAAAGCATTTTTATAATGCAATAACTAAAATAAAACTTCCCTAATCAGTAAGTAAAAGACTGAATCCAAATTTGGTAGAAAAGTCATATTGGCTTAATTGATAAAACATATAAATGCCTAATAAAATTAACTTTGAACACCGTTTAAATGGAGAGAATGAAAGACAAGAGAAATATCAGATGTTGAAGAGAATGTGAGGACCAGATCTTTCATACATGACTGTAAAATACGGAATATCTATTTTAGGGAAAAGTATTCTTGGTTCTATGTATGACCCAGTGATGTCACAGAGGTGTTGATCAAGAGAAATGTTGGCCAAAAAATGCTTCTGGGTAAATGCATAATGGAACCCCATAAAATGGAATATTGCTCAGCAATAAAAAAATGTAAGACAGGACTCTAGAGACAGCTCAGCAGGCTAGAGCACATGCTTTGCATGCCTGATGCCCAGGTTTCATCCCCAGCACTACCTGAGGTCCCCTGAGCAGCACAGGTGTGAACCATCTCTGAGTGCCAAGACGGGAGTAACCCCTGACCACTGCTGGGTGTGACCCTAAAACTCAAAAATAAGAATCAATGGTTCAAACTTCCATAGTATTTATAGTAATAGGATTTAATTGTTTTAATTATGTCACTTTTACTTGCATAAATCAAAAGAATAGTTTCAGAAGTCAGCTGTGTCATTTTCTTTCTTTACCCGAATTCTTTGGCAGAGCCTGGCAAGCTACCCATGATGTATACAATATGCCAAACACAGTAACAACAAGTCTCAAAAAAAAATGGAGACATTACTGGCCTGCTAGGTGAACCTGAATTCTTATCAGATTTTTATTTTTGTAAATAAGATTGCTGTTCTAAAACATCAGTTTGGAAGAGGGAAACTTTTATATGCCAGACTAATTTCACCAGGTATACATTTTAATAATTGTTAGTGACAAAGCAGTAGTTTTCAATCCTAAATGTGCATCAGAATCCCCTAAAAACTCCTCAGGATTTGGTGTTTAGCAGGTCTGGGGTGGAGCATCAAGATTTTCATTTCTAAGAAGTTCTTATGTACTGCCATAATTGTGGGTTTAGGAAGCAAGAAGCTTTGAGGTTTTCTTGGTAAAGATGAAAGAACTCAGAAAAATAGTTATTTTTAATTTATATTTCAAAGAGTAAGTGATATCAATATGCTGGGACTCCTGCTGAGTCCTGCCCTTCAAGGTAAATCTTACTTATCTGGCTATGGCAAATTCTGACCACAGAGGGCACATTGCAAATAAATGCACTGACTTTTGTTGATAATGTGCTTCTCTCATATTTGTTCAACTTGAGGAGGGATGATCATCAAATGATATTAAGTCGTGCCTTTGCTTTGGCTTTAGAAGGGGCAAAGTGGCATGTTTGAGCTCTTACTATTCTCAACTCTTGCTTCAGTGAATGTTGTCATTGCACTGATACCAATGTCCAGGGTGGAAAGTCAAGGAGGAGATTTTCTTTCCCACCACACAACAGGTTTAGTTACCTGAGTTGTTTTGGCCAATGAAACATAAGTGAAACAGACAGTTCTGATAGAAGCTATAGACTCATCCTGTTGTTTTACTATTCCTTTATTTCCTTTCCACTGGTAAAATAAAATGTCACAGATAAGCAACTCTTTCATAAACAAAATGAGAAAAAAAATAGAGTTGCAGGCCACATGAAACATGAAGAGAAAACAAAAACTTTTATTTGTATGTCAGAGAAATTCAGAGATTACTATTATAGAAAAGTCTAGAGAAAATTGAAAAATACTTTCTACTTATTGCTTTTTTTGCTGGTTATGTGTATTATTTTATATATGGTTATTACAATAATAACCTCAGAGAGTAGACCACAAAGATAATGGTAAAATATTTCTTCGAAGTGTACCATAGCATAAGAAAACATAAAATAATGAAACATAATTAACTA
>JAOXYA010034150.1:0-12860 GCA_028565675.1 Sorex palustris
TTGTTGTTACTGTGTCTGGCATATCGAATACTCTCGGTAGCTTGCCAGGCTCTCCGAGAGGAGCGGAGGAATCGAACCCGGCTTGGCCAGGCCAGCTGCATGCAAGGCAAACGCCCTACCACTGTGCTATCACTCCAGCTCCCAGAATCATCTTATTTAAACAAAAACAAAAAGCAGCAAGCTGGACAGCAGGACCTTCAGGCTCATCTTGGGGTGTGTGTGTGTGTGTTGGTTGGAACACATCCAGCAGTGCTCCTGGTTCTGTACTTAGGAGAGACCTCCGGGATGCTCAGGGAACCCAATATACCATGCTAGGGACCGAATCAGGGGTCAGCCACATGCAAGGTAAATACCCTAACTTTCCTTCCCACCCAGACTTTCTTTCTTCCGTTTTTTCCTGCAGTGCAGGGCTGGAACCCAGATCTCCTGCATGTAAAACATGTGCTGGAATACTGAGGAAGCTTGCTGGCCAGACCGCAGAGGCTCACCTCTGAGGATGTGAGCAGGCAGGAGCCCACTGTCTGCTGTGACAGCTGGACTGGGCCGTGTCTGTAAGCTGACACGGCTCAGCCCACCCTGGGCTGCCCCAGGGTGCATTCCGCATTCTTCCCTCTCTACACTTAGATGGTGAGGCCAGCAGGGGCGAGTTCCTAGAGCTGCTGCTCCCGTTCCAAGGAGAAGGATTGCATTTCCCAGTGGGGGAGTGCGTGTCTGCATGGAGACATGTTCCCACCGTGCCTGGCTCTGGCGGCAGCCCCCCTGCCCCAGCCCAAATGTGTCGGGCAGTTGCTGGCTGGCAGTCGCCCTCCGTCCAGGCAAAGGGTCTTGTTAGGGAGACTGGGAGAGAAAGAATTTGCCTAGACTCCAGATTTTTCTTCACCTCCGCCACCAGCAGTTCTACAGAGAGAATCAAAATCCCTGAGAGGACAAGGGCTGGATAGTAGATCACATCAGGCATTGGCCTGGCATGTGGATGGCCCCAGTTCCATCCCCAGGGCCACCCAGAGTCCCCCTGAGCACTGCCATTGAGAAACTTTGTTCTTCCTGTTAAATCTGTTGTTTTGTTGGGGAGTGGAGGGTCACAACTGGCGTGCTCAGGATTTATATCTGTCCCATGGCTCTGGGATAAATCCTGGAGTGGCTTGGGGACCATATGTCGTGTCAGTGATTGATCCCGGGTTGACTCATGCAAGTGCCCTACCTGCTGTACTATCGCTGACCCCCAAGAGAGTTCCGAAGCTGCAGGACCTCTAGGCAATCTCATGCCTACTCTCTCTGGACCACCAGACTCAGAAACGGGCTCCATCCCTTGGCCAGAGCTCTAGGAAATTAAAGATGTTCAGATGGGCGGAGCAGGACAAGTGGGGTCTCCTGCGCAGGGGCCCCCAAAACCTGGAGTTTGAAAGGGGAACGGCTGGGTGACAGGAAGTAGAACAGGCTGCCCAAGGACCTGAGGTGCCCACGACCCAAGATCACTCCTGGCTCTGCGTCAGGGGGGCCACACATGCTGCAAGGTATTAAACCGGGGTCAGCTACATATGACGGCAAGAGGATTAACCCCTGTTCCACCTCTCTGGCCCCTTAAGGGACCATTGTTTCATGCTTAATCCTTGTGGAAAAAACCCTACCAGCCCTGGTTGCATATGTGGCTTCTCTCACTCAAGGACTGGCAGAGAGATAGCACAATGGTTAAGGTGTTTGCAATGGGCAACCCGGTCCCTTGAGCACTGCCAGGAGTGATCGCTAAGCAGAGCCAGGAATAAAGCCAAAAACTTTGGTGTGGCACAAAAAACACCAACAAAGGATGCCTTAGGATTAGACTCCTGCACTAACTCTTAGAACCCAGAGAGTTCTCAAACTTCCTGCTGTCTTGAGACATGTTGGTGTTTGGACCTTGGACCTTGTTGGCTGGGGATCCCTCTGTCACTGTACGCAGACATGACTGAAGTCAGGGAAGGTCATCAAAGGATGCCCCCAACAGCCAAAGAACGGAGAGATGTAATAGGTAGCTGTCACTCAAGGTGCCATGTTTGGGGATGGCAAATCAGCAACTGCTAACAGATACCTCCATTGCCAGTTAGACACGAGTTTCTGGGCAGCCACAGGAAGAAATCACTACTGCCAACTCATCAGAGCTGGGTGTAGAAAAGTCGATAATTAGAATTAATTCCAGTCTCTGAAACGCTACCCGTGGAATGGAAATGTTGAGTATGGGGAAAATCCACTTCCTTCGACTTTCTGGGTAACAAATATTAGAGAAAATAGTATCACTATACAGTTATCTGAAGTACTGGAAAATCAATGGGAAGATTCCAGGAGAAATTGGTTTCTACCCCCAGGGCATTCTGAGCTATAAATCTTCAATTACATCCTGCTACTGAAGGAAGAAAAGATTTAAAGGAGATCTTGAAGGTAGCCCAGGCCCAGGTGTCGTGGCCCAGAGCAGATCACCTGGGTGGCTGCCATTTCACATTCTCCTCAACTCTGCCCCTCTACACCTGACCTGGCACTGAACCTAGAGATGCAAAGATTACTAAGGCGGTTAGAAAAAACTTTCTATCTAGGGGCAAGGTGATAATACAGTGAGTATTATCTTGCACGTGACTCACGCAAGTTTGAGCCTCAGGACCCCATGTGGCCCCCAAACCTACCTGGAGTGCTCAGGGGTCAGCCCTGAGCATCACACACGGGTAAACAAATATGCAGGATTCACTTGTTACGAGTCAAAAAGGAGGAAGAATATTGGTAGGAATCTTGGTAGCACTGTAGCACTGCCCTCCCATTGTTCAGTGATTTGCTCAAGCGGCCACCAGTAATGTCTCAGAACAAATTGTGAGACTTGTTGTTACTGTTTTTGGTGTACCAAATACGTCATGAGGAGCTTGCCAGGCTCTGTTGTGTGGGCGGGATATTCTCGATAGCTTGCCGGGCTCTCCAAGAGGGATTGAGGAACCGAACCCGGGTCAGCTGCGTGCAAGGCAAACGCCCTACCCGCTGTGTTATCGCACCAGCCCCAAAATCTAATTCTTCTGGAACAGCCACGTGCAAGGAAAGTGCCCTACGCCCATACTATCTCTCTGGCCTGTTTCTTTCCATCCTCCTTAAAGGATGGGGCAGAGTTGTTGCCTTGGACACAGTAAGCTTGATTCCCGGCACCTCTTTTGGGCCCTGAGCTCAGAGCCAGGAGGAGGTCATTAGCACTACTGGGTGGGGCCCCAAAACCCAATTTTTTTTTTAAAGTGGGGGGCAAACAGGATGAAAGATCAGCAGGCTGAGCACACACTTTGCATACAGGAGGCCTGGATTTGATCTACTTCACGATTCTCTGAGCACCACTGGGAGTAGTCCCCCAGGACCGAGGAAAGGTAGAACACCATCACCACTGCGTGCGCCCACATCCCCCAATGGAAAGAAAACGTCTCATAGCTTTATACCAAACTGATACACTGGACACCAGTCTCCTGGACCCTCACCAAATTTGATGCTAAAGGACTTTTTTTTCCTGTTCTCTCAGGAAAAAAAAAAGTCATCATTCCAATAAGGTCTGCCATCTCCAGGGTACTGAGGAGAATGCTCTCACCTGCAGGGAGTCATGGCCACTGGATGTGCCCGCGCACGAGGGTGGGCTCACCAGGCTGACGTGGGCCACTCCGACCAGATCCTCCAGGTGGGCCCTGGTTGCGGGATGTGCCTCAGTGGTTTTGCTTGTTTGGGGGCCACCCGGAAGTGCTCAGGACTTCTTCCGACTCTGCTCGGGGAGACCCCAGGAATGCTGGGGCTCAAACCTGAATCAGCTGAGTGCAAGCATCTTAACCAGGGACTACCTGCCCTCATTTTATTCTTTCTTTCACTTTTGGGCCACACCTGGTGATGCCCAGGCTTTCCTCCTGGCTGGGCCCAGGGGACCACCTGGGGGTGTTAAGGAGCAAGGTCAAGTCAAGCGCATCACCCACCGTGCTATTTCTCTGGCCCCACTGTTCCATCAGATCTACCTGTGATGGGAGTTCAGGGATGACTTCTCCTTTGTTTGGGGACACACCCAAAGGTGCTTGGGAACCATCTCTGCTGGGGGTGGACCCTGGCTTCCAGCCCCTTGAGCCACCTCCCAGGACCAAGTTTTCATTTTTTTTTTTTGCAGGCCCCCCACCCCCCTCCCCCCACACACAATAGTGTTTATGGCTTACTCCCGGCTCTGCATTCTGGGATCACTCTGGCAAGCTTGGGGTGGGGGCTATACGGGGTGCTGGGGGTTCAATCAGGATCAGCCAGTTGCAAGGCCAGTCATCATTCCCTGTACCCTAACCCTGTACCTTCGCTCTGGCCCTTCACTATCAAACTGCCAGCCAATGATGGATGTGGTGAATGCCATAGATATAGGGAAGCCTGTGGGCACAGGAAGGAGTTTTGGGGGCTCGACACCAGGACCCCTGTCAGTCTTTCAGGAGTGACAGAGTAGAACACCCTGAGCAATGAAAAGGAAACAGGGCCGTTTGAGGAGTGGCCGCTTGTCTCCCTGCTCCAGCCAGTGTGTCCTCAATAACGGGTGAACCCCCCCGGATTGAGGCCTCAGGACGCTGCTGTACCCAAGCTCCAGCACCCAAGCCATATGCCCCTTTCTAGCACTGTCGGTTCCAGGCACACGTCCTGGGCAGCCCCCATGTACACCTGCAGCTGGCGGGCTTGCCTTGCGCTCACCTACCTGGTGGGGGCTTTGGGAGGACGGCCACCCAAGCTACAGGCCCTGCAGACTCTGGGGGTCAAACCGCCAAGACAGCAGCCAGAGAACTAACACAGGGGCTAAGGCACACCATCCTAGGTCAATCCCTGGTCACACACATACGGTTTCCTAAGCACAGGGACCCTGAGTGCCACCAGGTATGATGCAAAACCCCAAAACCCCCAAACCCCTCAAATTCCAACATGGAACCATGAACACAAAGGTGGCGTCACTGGAATGTTTCATGACTCCACAATACAGATCCTCATACAGATGAACTTAAGAGCTAATTAGGGCCAACAAGCTGGATGGGCCTTGCAGGCAGCTGACCTGGGCTCAGCTGCGGTACCATGTAGGACACAGTCCCTCGAGCACCACCAGAGGTCACTCCAAGGACAGAGCCAGGAAGAGCCCCCGAGCTCCACTGGCTATGGCGCCAAGCTCCAAAGAAAATAAAAATAGGAACAGGGCACTAGTCAGCTATGTGGTCCGTGCTGGAGCACGTGACCTGCACATGTGGGGGGATCCTGGTTTTAATTCCCAGCACCACAAAAAAATCAGATATGGTTTTCCTCACCTTGTCCCTTCCCAGAAAGTTTAAGATAAGCATGGATTAAGCCCTTAACCTTAGCATGCTCTCTCTCACCCTCTCCCTGTTTCCCTCCCTCCCTAGGCAGGGGTCATACACCCAGAGATGCTCAGGGCTTACTTCTGGCGCTGAGCTCAAGGACCACTCCTGGCGCATATGCTGCCGGAGCCCGTGTGCCGCTTGCGCCCAAGTGGTCAACAACATGTGTCACCCGCATCTCCCCTCTTCAGATGTATACTTTCATGTTTCCATGTCTAATGCTGGAATGTGTCTAGGAGCTCTCTCTGCCTTCTCTCTCGAGTGTGTTTCTCTCTCTTTCACCCTCTCTCCACACCTTAAAACTCTCCAAATAAAATGTTTTATTTAAAAAAGAAAGAAAGAAAAAAAAAGGACCACTCCTGGCAACTGAGGGGCTGGGGTTAGACTAGGGTCAGCTGTATGCCATGCAAGTATTTTAACGCTATCTGCTTAAGTTTGCAGATAACATGGAGTGTGCCTCAGAGGGTCAGCCCAAGAGGGGATTTACTTACTGACCATCCTGGAACCCAGCAGCTTGCTGTCAGCTCTTCCTGCAAAATGTGCTACCCTGTTCTCTTTTCCCACAAAAACTGCTTCTCTGGGTTGGATAGATAATACAGTGGCGAGAAAGGTGCTTACAAGAGGCCAACCCAGGTTTGATTCTCTGGCATGACATATATCCTTGAGGACCCCCCCCAGGAGTGATCTCATGCCGGTGCAGAGAGCCAGGGGTAAGCCCACTCCCCTCAGCACCCTGGAAAAATCCAAACAAAGAGGGCCAGAGATAGTACAGAGGGGATGGTGCTTGCCTTGCACGTGGCTGATCCACGCTCCATCCCCTGCATCCCATATGGTTCCCTGAGCACTACTGCCAAGGAGTGATTCCTGAGTGCAGAGCCAAGAGTAACCCCTGGGCATCGCCAGGGTGTGCCCCCAAACTAAAAAACAAAAAACCCACAAAACTGAACAAAACATTGCTTCTCATAACTGCACAGACAAGTGAGTCCATCTCTGTGCTTTGACTGACAGGTCTCTTGAGCAACAGCTACAAACCAGACCTTCCGGTTTAGAGCCACCCCTGCAGCAAATTTCTCTTAAATTCACCAGATCCCTATCTTCAGATCAGTTGCTCACAGAGAGACTGATATCCACGGAGAGAGAAACAGAGACAGCTCAGGCGGAGTGCAGCTCCTTTTCCTTAAGACACCGTAGGGAGTCATTTCCGGCAGAGCCAGCAGCTGAACCGTTCACCAATAGATCTTGGCACTTCTTGCAATGACGAAAGTGCTGACACCCACTAAAACCTTCTCTCCTGACTCTAGTTTATTTTTAGTTTTGGGACACACCCGGCGATGCTCAGGGCTTACTGCTGACTCTGCACTCAGGAATCACTCCTGGTGGTGCTCTGGGGACCACCTGGGATGCTAGGGATCAAACACAGGTTGACCACATACAAGGCAAGGGCCCTAACTGTTGGAACTACTTCTCTGACCCTTAAGACCCTAATTTTATTTATTTATTTATTTATTTATTGGCTTTTTGGGTCACACTTGGCAATGCACAGGGGTTACTCCTGGCTCTGCACTTAGGAATTACTCCTGGCGGTGCTCAGGGGATCATATGGGATGCTGGGAATCAAACCCAGGTTGGCCTTGGCTATGTGCAAGGCAAACGACTTACCGACTTACCCGCCGTGCTATTGCTCTGGCCCCAAGACCCTAATTTTTAAAGGCCAAAGTCCAGAGAAGCTTCCAGGGACAGAAACATCTCAGCTACAGGCCAGACCCCTCAGGCCTGCAACTGAGAGAAGTAAGAAGTAATTTCCTGTTGTGTGAGTGCCCAGAGTGTCATTTAGAGCAGCAGCTTGGGAGCTAGCCAGACCAGCAGAATTTCAGAATCTGCATTCAAATGGAAAAGGAAATCAGCATTTAAATGAATACCCCAGATAGTTGATGCAGGAATGACCTTCGCTCTTTAAATCTAGCTTCTCCACAAAAGCAAAGGGGTTAAAAGCAGCTCCACAGCCTGTTTGTGTCTCAGAAGAAAGAGGTGGACGAGTTACTGGGGTTATTGGGCAGTAGGCAGAACGCCTGAGGTCAGACAAGTCAGGCTACAGCATCCTGGAACAGCTGTTTTCGTAAAACGAAGTAGCACTTGATTTAGAAACCCCATGCCTCTCCCACAACTAAATACCTTCTAGGAGAGAAGAATAGGTTACAGTCTCCCCTGGTACTCGGGATCAGAGGGTCCCCAGAAGAAGAGTTTCCCAATGGACTGGGGAACCTCAGCTCTCCGGAATCTTCAGGCCCGCCCCAGTGAACACCTTAAATGAATCAAGCAGAGATGTAGAACCCCACTTTTAAAAGAACTCTCCAACTTGTCAGGAAAGGTTCTAGTAGACACATCGTGAGGCAGAGAAAGAACAGGAAGGTCTGAAAAAAGCCCAGAGGGCAAAGGATTTCAGTCATAGTGGCAGGAAACCCGGATGCTATAGCCGAAGCTCTTGTCTGGCCACTCAAAGCTACTCCCGGCCCCCACAGGGCCTTCCCACCCCCAGGCCTGGGCAGTACCTTATGCCCCAGACACTCCCACCCACAGTAAGTGCAAGAGTGGCTGGCCTTGGCCACACCCAGTGGTATTCAGGAATCACTTTGGGGCACCATGGGATTCTGGGGATCAAACCCAGGCCAACCACTTGCAAGGGAAGTGGCCTGTACTATGGCTTGGACTCATGACTGGGGACTTTTACTTGGACTGGGGGGTTCGAGCCTACATCTGCTGGATACAAGGCCATCATTCGATGTTGTATTCTCCGCCCATCAGCTGAATTCAGCTGAAACTTTTTTTTTTTTTTTGCTCTTTGGGTCACACATGGCAATGCACAGGGATTGCTCCTGGCTCTGCACTCAGGAGTTACTCCTGGCGGTGCTCAGGGGACCATATGGGATGCTGGAAATCGAACCCGGGTAGGCCGCGTGCAAGGCAAACGCCCTACCCGCTGTGCTATCTCTCCAGCCCCTAAATCATTTTTAAGAGGAAAGAAAGCAACTGTCCCCACTGCGCTGGACGACTGTTTGTCAGTCTGGGAAAACGTTCTGTCTTGGAAAAACGGACGGGAATCCTCCACGACGTGGACGTGTTCTGCAGACTGAGGGGCACGGCTGAGCAAGAACATCTAATCAGTCTGAGCAGTTCTAGCGCCGCACGTTTGGGGAGGGCGGCGGAAGACCGCGCGGCTGGCGGCGTTGCTGGTGTGGGCGCGCCGCCGACGGAAACGAGCACGCGGCCCCCGGCCAGGATCGGCCTGAGAGCGGCGGAGAAAGAGGCCAAGGGTGCGTGAGGGGCGTGCGAGGGAAGCGCTGAGCCGCCAGGGTTTCGTCATGCAGAGCAGCTGAGCGTTTCCTCCGCGCCCGGGCGCAGGGGCTGGGGGTGCGGAACTCCTTGGCCCCGCCCGTGCCAGCTCCTCCTTCCTCCCTCCTTCCCATCCCTGCCCCGGGCGGCCACGCGTTTCCCTCGCTCCCTCCCGACACCCAGACGGATGCAAGGTGTTTTTGTTTGGGTTTGGACCACACCCGCCCGTGCTCCGGCTCTCGCCTGGCTCTGCACCCAGAGGTCCCTCCTAGTGGGCCACCGGGGTGCGGGGGATCAGCGCCAGCGTCCGTGCCCAGTTGCTCCGGCCCCGGCCCCGCAGGACGGGGTTTCCCCGGCAGTCCTCTGCGCTGTCCCCTGGCCGGCCACGGAGTTCCCCTTGCGTAAAACGGGCGGTCAGCCAAACGAGCCGCTGGCCGCGCCGAGCGCAAGCAGATGGGGACACCTCGGGCCGGGCGCCAGGACGGCGCGGAGGGCGTGTGTCCTGCACGCGGCCCGCCCGGGTTCGATCCCCGCATCCCATCGGGTCCCCGACCCCACCAGGAGGGACCCCCTGAGCGCAGAGCCTGGAGCGAGCCCCGCACACCGTCGGCTGCGACCCAAAAACAAAACCCCAAGGCGGGCATGTCTCAAGAGCCATCGGGGCCCAGTCCCGTGCCTGCGCCCCCGTGGACAGGCCACTCCGTGACCCGCAGGCCACTCTGACCCCGCCCGGTTGCGCCTCGGGGCTGCCCCAACGCCACCCCAAGAGGAGACGACCCTGGAAGGGGGAGGATCTGTTTGGGTGGGAACTTAAGTCTCGGAGCAGGTTAAGTCACCCGGCGCAGGCGACGGGCCGGCGCCCCCTCTCGCTCTCTGGGACCCCCTTTGGGACCCCCTTTGGGACCCTCGCCGCCTCCTGGGCCTTCAGGGTCATCGCGTCCCGGAGCGCAGTGGCCCCGTACAGTCGGGGGGCTCCGGATCAGCGCCCCGCGCCCCGCCCGCGCGCCCTGCCCCGCGCCCCCTGTCCGCGCGCCCTGCCCCGCGCCCCCTGCCCACTCGTCCTGCCCAGCGCCCCGCGCCTACCTCCCGGCGTGGTGCTGAAGAGCGTGCCGCCGGGGGTGGTGCTGTAGACCCCGGGCGGCAGCTGCCCGCCGTCCAGAAGTGCCCTGGGCGCGGCGGGGATGTCCCGGCTGGGGGTCTGACCGCAACCGCTCGGGAGGGACATGCTGGCTGGGCGGCCGTGTGGCCCGCGCCGGCCCTTTTGGCCCCTGCGGCCCCGCCTCGGCCCGCCCCCGCCGCCCCTTCCGCCTCCCGCTGCCACCCGCCGGGACTTGTAGTTCCCGCCGCGCCGCGGGTCCCTGCGGCCCGGGGTCCGAGGCGATCGGGGCTGGCAGTGGCCGGGGGGTGGGGAGGGGCCGGGGGATCGCGGCTTTCTACGGCGGGACGAAGGGCCGGACGTTCCTTTCCACCGTCCCTGTCCCGTCCTCGAATGCGAAAGTGGACCGGGGTCAGTCGAGGGGTTACTGGGCTTTCACCAAGAGGCCAGCGTGGGAGAAACGGCACCGAGGGGCTGGGCACAGTCGGACCGGGCAGGGCGCTTGCCTTGCGCTCAGCCAGCCTGGCTTCCACCCCCGGCACGGCATAGGGGCCCCTGCACCCCACCAGGCGTGATCCCGGAATGCAGAGCCAGGAGTAAGCCCTGGGCACGCCCAGCCCCCTCTGCCCCCAAGAAAGGGCGAGAAGTGCTCATCCCACTGCCTCGGAGACCAGCCGGGAGGAGCAGGCTTGGCCTGTCGTTGGAGGGTCCCGGAGGGCTTGCGGGCACGTGGCTGGAGAGGATTGGAGGGGACGTCGATGGTCAGAGATCTCAGGTAGAAGCTCAACTCATTGGTGGCCTGTGAGATCTCAGGTAGAAGCTCAACTCATTGGTGGCCTGACTCTGAGTAGCGCTGCAGACCCCCCCAAAAGGGCGGGAGAGCTACTGGCAGCGGGACCAGGAAGGACCTTTCACCACAGCGGGGCCCCAGCGGAGCCAGGGAAGAAAACCAAAAAATTGAATAAGGGACTGGAGATATGGCACAGAAGGTGAGGGGCTTGCCCTCCACGTGGTAGCCCACCCGTGTTGCACCCCAGCACCACAGACAGTTCCCCAAACCCTTCCAGGAGTGATCCTGAGCACAGAGCCGGAGATAAGCCCTGAGCAACGCTGACTGTGGCCCGAAAATCTACGCACCCATTAAAAAAAATCTAATAAATAGAACTTGGGAATGGATTGTGATGCGTCGTTTATGAGAATCTAGAGCTTCATATGAGATACGTGCTCTACCACTAAATCGCATAGGGGCCCCTGCACCCCACCAGGCGTGATCCCGGAATGCAGAGCCAGGAGTAAGCCTGGAGTAAACCCCCCTCAGTTTTGTGACCTGTCTTTTAAATCATGCTGAATGGGTTGGAGAGATAGTACACGGGGTAGGGCGCAAGCGCCTTGCATCGGCAGACCTGGGTTCAATCTCCTGCATCCCATGTGGTCCCTCCAGTTTGATCCTTGGCATCCTTTATGGTTCCCTGAGACCCAGCAGAAGTAATTCCAGAGTAATTCCTGAGTGCAGAGCCAGGAGTAACCTCTGACCATCGCCAGTATGGCCCTAAAACAACAACAACAACATAGAAATAAATGAAAGTAAACCATGCAAGAGTAGTAATTCACTTTGAACATTTTTGGTTTGGTTTGGCTTGGTTTGGGGCCATACCCAGTTGTGCCCAGGACTTACTCCTGAGCCCAGGGAATAGTCCTGGTTGCATCCAGTAGACCATATGCTGGGGATCAACCCAGGTCAGGGCACCGCAAGCACCTCACCCATCTCACTCTCTCTGAAGCCCCCAAACGGTTCCACTTTGTTTTATCAGGGTACGCAAAGCAAATATCCTTTAGGGTGGGCAAGTTGGTTTTCAGAAGTCTAACTGGTGGCCTTGGAGGCTGAGAATAAATGGTAGCAAGTATGGGGCAAGAAGACTGGTTGGGTTTGGTTATTTCTGAGCTAAACTCTGGGTACTGTGCTTCTGAGCACTTGAATTGGGGCTAGTCCATGAATACAAGTGTAAAACGTGCATTAGATTTTGAGGACATAAAAAATGTGAAATATCTCAAAAGTTTGTTTTCTATTGATACAACATTAAAATAATGTTTTGAGGGGCCAGAGAAATAGTCCAGTGGGTAAAACACTTGCCTTGTACAAGCTGACCTGGATTGGATGCCCACTACCACAATGGTCCTTGAACCCCACCAGGAGTGACTTCTGAGCACAAAGTCAGGAGTAAGTTCTGAGCACTTCTGGTGTGAACCAACCCCCCTCCCTCAAATAATGGTGTTTTTTATATATTGTGCTAAGTAAAATATATTCTAAAGCTAATTCACCTGAATATTATTTTCAGAAGAGAGACCACATCTAGTCATTCTGGGGCAAGGCATACAGGATTTCTAACCTAGTTCTTCCACATTTCAGACTACCCAGCCACTGAGTCACACTTCTGGCCCCTTCATTTTTGTTTGACATTTTTTAATGGGGCTAAGAGAAATACACACACACATATGACTCAACTTATTTCTTTTCTTTCTCTTTCTTTCTTTTTTCTTTTTGGTTTTTGGACCACACCCATTGGTACTCAGGGCTTACCAGGACTGATCCCCCACTGTATGTAGTCAGGATCACTCCTGGTGGAGCCTGGGGACCATATGGGATGCCAAGGATCGAACCCAGCTGAGGTGCCTACAAGGCAAGTGCCTCACCGCTGTTCTATTGCTCTGGCCCCATGCCTCGTTATGTTTCTGTGGAGGAACTCTTGTTCATTGCTGGTGAGAATGCTGTCAGGTTTAGCCTCTATGGCAAACATTGTAGAGATTTCTCAAACAACTAATCATGGAGCTCCCATATGACCCAGTGATTCCACTTTTTGGCATCTACCATCAAAATAGAAAAAAAAACATTAATCTGAAAAGATATATGCACACTTATGTTCATTGCAGCACTTAATACAGTAGTCAGGACTTGAAAAATATGGAAACAAGCAAATTTCCAATGTTGAACAAATATATAAAGACGTTGTGATATAATATATAAAGGTAAAGGTAAAGGCCCTCCCGTTGATCATCGATTTGCTCGAGCGGGCCCAGTAACATCTCCATTG
>JAOXYA010034155.1:0-12860 GCA_028565675.1 Sorex palustris
ATATATTTGCTTTTGGGGTCATACCTGGCAGTGCTCAGGGGTGACTCCTAGCTCTGCACTCAGGAATTACTCCTGGCAGTGGTCAGGGGCTCATATAGGATGCCAGGGATGAAACCCAGGTCGGCTGCATGCAAGGCCAACGCCCTACCCTGTACTACACTGTACTATCACTCCAGCCCTGGTCACCAATATTCTCAAAGTTTATGATGCCCCCTATTTGAGGGGCACATCTGAGCCTGGCTGCTCACTCTGGTCTTTTCCTAGTCCTCTTCTCTCCCCCAAAGTTCTTCCCACTGCCCCTGATTCAGTCCCAGTAGATGCCACAGCAATACTAGCACCATCTCATTGCCAAGAATCCTTCATGCACCCAGGCTCAGCACCTCCCTTCAGAGCTCTCTGTCTCTCTCCCTTCCTTCCCATCTGTTTCCTGATCCCTTTCTTTACTGGTTCCTTCTCTCCATGCCCGCCTTCAGGACAAGAGTAGAAGGGTGTCCCTCCCACATATCCCCCATGGAACTGGGGTCTTCCCCACAATGAAGTCCAGATTCCATAACTGGTATTTGGGTTTATATACTCTATTTTAGGCATCCTGATTTACAATATTGAAATGGCAGTTTACCAGTGTTTCTCTGGGGACTGGCAGGTCCCAAGGAGCAGGAATTGGGCCATAAGCAGCTGCCTTGGCAGGGTCTAGTACAGAACAGACACTTCATACGAGCCAAATGGATGACTATTCTGCTCAAGACTCAAGACCGCTGTTGTCTTTGGCGAAAGCTACTCTGTGATTCCACTGTTTGGCATCTACACAGAGCCCACACCGAGACACCAGAATTGGCTTGTCCCCTTCAGCTGGTCCTCAGGTAGAGGAGACAAAATGACACTTGCCTCTTAGCTATTTATCCAACAGTGGTCTCTCAACCTGGGGAAATGTCACTGCACAGGAGCTATTTTGAGATGCCTGGAGACATCTGATTTTCATAAGTGGAAGAGGCAGTATGGTTGTATGTAGTGGGTGTAGGTTGGAGATACAATTATACATCTTGCAATGTGACAGAGGATCATATGAACTTAAATGTCAATATTGCTGAGGTTGAGAAATTCTTCTACACATTATGTGTGTATAAAGATAGCATCTACCGGGGCTGGAGCGATAGCACAGCGGGTAGGGTATTTGCCTCGCACGCAGCCGACCTGGGTTCGATTCCCAGCATCCCATATGGTTCCCTGAGCACCACCAGGAGTAATTCCTGAGTGCAGAGCTAGGAGTAACCCCTGTGCATCGCCAGGTGTGACCCAAAAAGCTAAATAAAAAATAAAGCAGATGCATTAAAAAAAAAAAAAGAAGAAAGGAGATTCTCCTTAAAAAAAAAAAAAGAAGAAAAGTTCTAACATTGGGATTGAAAATGAAGCGAAAGGCTCTATTAAGAAGTGAAGGGATCTTTCTGTTTTTTGTTTTCTTCTTGGGGGCACACCCAGTGGTGCTTAGGGGTGACTTCTGGCTCGGTCCTCAAGGGTCAATCCTGGCAGTGCTTAGGGGCCAATATGGGATGCCAGGGGTTGAACCCGGGTCCACCTGCGTGCAGGGCATGTGCCCTCCTCGCTGTGCTGTCGCCGGCTCTCAAGCTTCGTGACTTGATAGCTTTGTTTCGTCTGCCCCGTCTGGCAGACGTTTTCTTCAGGCTGGTTCAGTGTGCGTCTCGGTTAGGGCCCCCCGATGCTCTGACACGTGCTTGGACGCGCTTCTTCGAGGACTGGCTTTGGCTGCCGTCAAAGATGGTGCTGTTGGCGGGAAGGACAGCGGGGAGGGCGCTAGCCTGGCATGTGGCTGGTGCGGTTCAATCCCTAGAACCCAACAGGAAACTCAGCCCCCCAGGAGTGATTCCTGAGTGCAGAGCCAGGAGCTAGCCCTTAGCAAAAAAAAAAAAGGGGGGGGGAAGTTTTTAAACTTCATTTTGGGTTCACACAGAGTGGATGGGGCATTTGCCTTGCACGTAGCAGGTTCGATTCCCGGTATCCTTATTTATTTATTGATTTTTTGCTTTTTGGGTCACACCCGGCGATGCACAGGGGTTCCTCCTAGCTCTGCGCTCAGGAATCACCCCTGGCGGTGCTCAGGGGACCATATGGGATGCTGGGAATCGAACCCGGGTTGGCCGCGTGCAAGGCAAACGCCCTACCTGCTGTGCTATTGCTCCAGCTCCCCAGCATCCTTATATGGTTCCCGGAGCACTGCCAGGAGTGATTCCTGAGCGCAGAGCCAGGAGTAAGCCCTGAGCATCACTGGGGGTGACCAATTCCCCCCCCCCCAGGAGAAAAGATAGTGCTGCTGGGATTCTTAGGGTGTCCCAAGTCCTGCATGAAAATGGTACCCTGAACCTATGTTCTCAGTGGTAGAGTGAAACAGTCTCTGGGGGTCGGAGATCACATGCCTGTGTGCTTGGGGCCTGGATTTGGCAACCAGCCCCTCCCCCGCCCGTCCTCCGTTCCTTGTTCTCGGGGGAGAGTGTCATCACTCAGTTGTTCCGTTGTTTGCATGTAGTCCGGAGGTGGCGGGTCTGAATGCCTTGTCCTGCGTGATGGGAAGCTGGACACATGCTCCACGTCCACGCAGGGCCGCGGGCAGGAGAGGTTTGGCCTTTCCGTCCACTGGCACTTGGTGACCTGGGCAGCACGGGGCTCCATGTACTGGCTGCTTCTCTGGCTTCTGGCCACTGCAGCCGCCTCTCCCCTCGAGACCCTCGCCCTTAACCGGCCCACCCAGGTCTGAACTTGGAGAAGAACCCTTCCGTCTCCCGCTATGGCGCGGCCCAGGTGGAGGACATGGGCAACATCATCCTGGCCATGATCTCGGAGCCCTACAGTGAGTGTCATGGGGTCGGGCCCTCCCTCTGCACGTGTGCACAAGCGTGCCTGTGATTCCGCATCTTCTCTGCGCTCTGCTTCCCGGCGGCTGACACGGTGACATGTGTGTTCTTGTTTGCAGATCACAGGTTCTCAGATCCCGAGAGAGTAAATTACAAATTTGAAAGTGGCACTTGGTAAGCTTTCGGAAATCTCTGCCTCTCATTGTTTTGGGGACTTACCTGGCAGGGGCGTGTGGGGGAGGGTTTGTGTTGGGGTCTGAGTTTAACAAGTGGGGGTGCTCAGGTCTCACTTCTGCCTCTGTGCTTGGGTCCACGCCTGCTGGGGGCAGGGGACTTGGGGGGAGGGATACCAGCATTCCGACTGGGCTTGGTTGCGTGCAAGGCCAGTGCTTTTAACCCTGTTTTATCCCCCTGGCCCCTCTTCACTGCATTTTATTCATATTTAATCTCTCACTTAATGAGTGCGTTAAACCTTTTGGACCCGCATGTCCCAGTATCGGTTGCTTGTAAGAGACGGTGGTTGTCGTAAAGGTTTACTGCTGGTTAAAATTTAAGGTGCCTCCACTCACACCCCTCCCCCACCCTGTGAACTATGGGGACTTTATCTATAGTCTGTGGTCCATTCACCTCTAAACCGGGTATGCTTTCCCTGGAAAACTTCCAAACGAAAAATCCCAGGCTTGGACAGATGATCGCGGAGATAATCTGTAGGATATCCTATCAGCTTCACTTGAAAGCAGAGGAAATGACCGGGGTGGAGTGTTTCATCACTATCTCTGTTGACGATCGCATAAACCTGTGTTTAGTTTGTAAATCTCAATAGTAAGTTACAGAGATTTACCAGATGCCTGAAATAAGCAGCCCCCTCCCATCTGTGCCCACGCTGAGACTCTCGGCCCAGTCAGTTGGGGAAGGGGTGTGAGTCAGGGACAGTCCTAAGGGACAAGTTCCACAAAGAGAAAACTAGACGTGGGGGCGGAAGGGCTCACTGGGGGCTGCAAATGACTCCCCGGGTGTGAGGCTGGGTTGTGCCCTGAACGTGGAGGCTGTCCCCTCCTGCCCAGCCCACCTTGGGCACATGCCCACTTCCCTGTAGATCTTGGCTTAAGTTGCCAAACTGGATTGAACCCCCCACCACAGACACTTATGAGACCTCACACAGGTCCCCTGGGAATCTTGATCCCTGTGAACTGATGCCGTATCCTTTGGGTTCTGGCATGCCAGGCCAGCGGGGAGGGTTGCGGGGTTGCCTGCCTAGCTGGCCTGCAGAGAACCTCTCTTCCTCCTTCCTGGCTTTGTATTCATCAGTTCTGTGGGCTGTCCTGGCCCTACGCTTCAGGTCCCTGCCCACAGTCCCATAAAGCTGTGTTTAGTTTGTAAATCTCAATAATAAGTAAGATGAGATTTATCGGATAATGAACAACAGGGTGCTGGGGGGCAACTGGGCCTCCTAGGGCCCGGGAGAAAGGACAGCAGATAGTCCAGCTGGCCCAGGTTTGATCCCTGGCACCCCATATGGGTATCCCTGGCCCCACCAGGAGTGATTTCTGAACAGAGTCAAGAATTACCCCCAGGGGCTGGAGCAATAGCACAGTGGGTAGGGTGTGTGCCTTGCATTCAGCCAACTTGGGTTCGATTCCCAGCATCCCCTATGGTCCCCTGAGCACCACCAGGGGTAATTCCTGAGCACAGAGCCAGGAGTAATCCCTGGGTGTGACCCCAAAATAAAATAAGAAAAAAAAGGAATTACCCCTGAGGGACTGGAACAATAGCACATCAGGGAGGGTGTTTGCCTTGCATTCAGACAACCCGGGTTCAATTCCCAGCATCCCATACGGTCCTCCAAGAACTGCTGGAGTAATTCCTGAGTACAGAGCCAGGAGTAACCCCTGTGCATCGCCACATGTGACCCAAAAAGAAAAAAAAAGAAAAAAAAAAGAATTACCCCTGAGTACAGCCGAATTTGCCCAAAAAGCAAAACAAAACGACAACAGAAAAAAAATTTTATATTTAAAAACCAGTCCTCGTGCATGCGAAGCCTGCACTGTGTGGCCCACAGAGCTGCTTCTCTGCCACTCCCCCTGAGGGTCACTGCGTTATTTACTTCCTTTGGGTTTGGGGTCAGCACTCAGGAATTCTTCCTGGCAGTGCTCAGGGGATCAAACCCAGATCGGCTGTACCCAAGGAGCTGATTGGTCCTGCCTGCGGTACTCTCTTCAGCTCCACATCACGACGATCACGACCATCATGTTATTCGTCGATTGCCTCAAGCAGGACCCAGTAACGTCTCTCCTTCGTCCTTGCCCTGAGATTTTTTAAAAAGTGCCACATTCAAGGCTCTTTCAGGGTTAGAAGAATGAGACCCTTCATTGTTACTGGTATTTGGCATATTGGGGATGCCACGGGGAGTTTTCCAGACTCTGCCGTGTGGGCAGGTAACATTCGGTAACCTGCCAGTTTGTCCAAAGTAGGAATGAGATGATAAAATTTATTTTCTCAGCTCCCCATAAGATTTATTTTCAGCTGCCCAGCTTGTGTTCTTTGTTTCTTATTTGATTGTTGCTGTTTTGATGTGGTCGCTTCCAGCCTTGCTCAGGGCTTACTCCTGACCATGTTGGGTGCCGGGGATCAAACCCAGGTCAGCCGTGCACAGGCCTGGGCCCTACCCACGGGACTGTCACTCTGACCCCAGGGTTTTGGAGGGTTTCGTAATGGTTATTTTTGGTGGTTTGGGGTCCACATTTGGCAGTGCTCAGGGGGACTGTTGAGTGGCCAACGTCAGCCCGGTCACTAGTCTACAGACAGCAGCAGACGCTTTTCCTATACCAGCTTCCACCCACTGCCGCCCCTACAGTCACCTGGGTGGGGGCGGGGGCTGCATCCAGGCTCACGTCCACCTCCGGCCAACCCCAGTTTCCCTCGCAGCAGCAAGATGGAGCTCATCGATGACAACACGGTGGTCAGGGCCCGCGGGCTGCCCTGGCAGTCTTCCGACCAGGACATTGCACGGTTCTTCAAAGGACTCAACATTGCCAAGTGGGTTCCCCTTTCTGCCCTTCCCAACGTTGGGGGGCAGGGCCGGAGCCAGAGACCAGCAGGGAGGGCATTTGCTTTGCACACGGCTGACCTGGGTTTGATTCCCAGTATCTCATCTGGTCCCTCAAGCACCGCCAGGAGTAACTTCTGAGTGCAGAGCCAGGAGTAACCCCTGAGCATCTCCGGGTGTGACCCAAAAGAAAAAGAAACACCAAATCTATGGGGCTCTGGCTGGGATCCCCTGTACCCCAGGTCACACTCTGTCCCTGGCCTCCCAGGGGCGGGGCCGCGCTGTGTCTGAACGCCCAGGGCCGCAGGAACGGGGAGGCGCTGGTCCGCTTCGTGAGTGAGGAGCACCGGGACCTGGCACTTCAGAGGCACAAGCACCACATGGGGACGCGGTACATTGAGGTAAGTGCCCCCTTCTCCACCCCCCCCCCCCAGCGGGAAGCGGTACATCTTGGTATGCACCCCCGCCCTCCGCGGGCACTGCTAGGCTCAGATGGCAGGCAAGTGTCATTCCATTCCTTTCTCTTCCCTAGGTTTACAAGGCCACAGGGGAAGATTTCCTGAAGATTGCTGGCGGTGAGTGCCCGTGACATCCTGCGGCCTCTCAGTGGACCGTCCTGCGTTTTGATGAGCCCCCCCTGGGGTCTCGAACCGGGTTTGATTTCCCCGATGGGGAATTGATGCAGGGTCCAACTGTCTGGTAGTTTGCAAGTGAGGAATGTGAAACGTTTACACTGTTGTTCAGGGGCCAGTGGGCCTCAGTACTGGGGGTTGGGGTGGGGGAGGCCTGGAGGACCAGGCTGCATCCTGCAGGCAAACCTCAGCTTCCCACCCTCTCTTGCGGACCACCAGGAGTAGCCCCAGGGCACTGCTGGGTGTGGCCCAAAGGCAAAGAAATGCTACTTTGAGAGTAGCAGCAGGGTGCTGGCCTTTCCTGTGGCGATGCTGTCCCATCCCCAGCATGGCCGGGAGTGATCCCCGAGCACTGCGGGTGTGGCACCTGAGCAGAATGGCTATTAAAGGTTCCTGTCGTTGGTCCCCTGAGCACTGCCAGGAGTAACTCCTGAGTGCAGAGCTCCCTTGCTGCTGGACTTCTCAGTTCACACCCTAACACCTGGTTTCTGGTTTCTAGTTTTTCTGAATTTTTTTAGTTTTTCTAGTTCTTTTATTTTTCTAGTTTTTCTAGCATGTTTGATTTCCAGTTTTTCTTTCAAGTGCTTTAATAGGCATTTTCCTGGCTTTTTTTTGGGGGGGGGGCCCAGGGGTTGTTTGTTTTGAGATTTAATGTTTGCAGTAACAGTGAAGTAGAAACAGCTTATTTTGTTTGCTGTTAGACCACACCCAGAGGTGCTCAGGGTTTACTTACTCCTCACCTCACCAGCCTAATCCAAGAAAACTTCCCCTCCAGCCTCAGTTCTTACCCAGTTCTCTCTGGGGTGGATCTTTGGACACACCTAGTGCCTGGGGCTGTTCCTGGCTCTGTGCTCACGAGTGACCCCTGGTGGTGCCTGAGCCCCGGGACCCTGGGGACCAGAACTCTGTCAGGCTGGGGAGGGCGTTTGCCTGCTTGCACTGCCAACCCAGGTTCGATCCCCGGCATCCCATAGGGTCCCCGAGCACCACCATGCATGAGTGCAGAGCCAGAGAGAACCCCTGAGCACGGTTATATTCTATGTATTTCTCTCCATTCAAACGATGAGTTTTCTTCTCACTACAGAAAGCCAGTTTTTATTTAATTTTGAGTTAACAGTTCTTATGGGATTTATTAAATACAGATACTCAGTATGATTCTGCTGAGTAATTACACCTCAAATTCATACTTTAAATGCTTGTTAAATTTGAATTCAACATGTTTGAAATCATCTTCCTCAAAACGTCACTGTTATTTTGCACTAGAGTTATAAAGCAGCTTCTTTTGTTGGCCCCTGCATCTTTCTTTCATTAAAATAACTGCTAAGTTCTATATATTATTTTTCCTTTTCATATCTACAATTGGTCCACTAGTTCAAGTATTTATCATCAGTAGATTTGGCTGATGTATGAACTTCAAATAGGTGTTCTACCTAGTGACTACTCACTTCTCTCTTCAATAACCAATGGTTCTTCTTCTAACAATGTCATCCCTTGATCTCTGGCTCAATAAACATCCAAGAAAATCTGGCCGCCCCAAATTCATCTCATTTTTATGCAAGGATTCCACTAAACTTATTGAACTTGTGCTTCTACCCTCTGAGTTGACAGAATTATGTGAAATTCTACCTCGTTGTACTTCCAACCTTTTAAACTTTTTCTCATACATTTTAATTCTCTGCATTCTTCCCTACTACTAAAAAAATACTTAAATAGGTAAAACAAGTATAAATTTTAAAAAGATACTTATTCTTTGATGTGAAATTATATCCCTAAAGTTATAGCTTTGTAAACCAATGTTATTAAAATAAAAATGAAAAATCAATAGGCAAGTGTCTTTAAAATTAAAAAAAAAAAAGTTCTGGTTGTAGTTCACTTTTACAAAGGTTTTAAAAACTATCTCCAAAATATCTGTTTTCTCGCTACCCTTTTCCTTAATTTTGGGGGTGGGGGACTCCTCCCAAATAGTGCTCTTAGTTCTGGAGGCCATTTCCAGTGATCCCTGGACCATCAGAAGTTTAATGTGTGGGCCCTGTGATACAAGAGATTACCCAGGTCACCCTGCTGGAACTCAGGAGTTAAACAAGGCAAATCCCTGGGACCATGTGATGAGGTACCAGGGGTCTAAATAGGCTCAGCCACATGCAAGGCAGGCATTTTAACCCTAGTACTATCTCTCAGAATCCTTTTTTTTTTAAATTGGCCTCTGTGTTGGAAGACTTCCTTAGAAGACTGATGCCTGCATATTTCTTCATATTTACCAGTGAGGCATTAAAAATCCTGATTGGTGATTGGGAAAACATAGGTGAGGCTTCCTAACCACTGATGAACCACTGACCAGGTAAAGAGCCAATCTTTGATTGCACATACCCAATTATTAGTATACATATCTTTTCTTTGGGACCTCTGAATTCCCTTAGAGATGATGTCTCCAATTTTCAGTCCCATGGGGAATATGAAACTGGTTATTAGTATTTGGGAAGTAAAACAAGGGATCAGCCAGCCATATAAATGTTCAATCCAGACATTTACATAATCTCTCCCACCTTCTTTGTTTTCATATACCTCTATTTTTCTTAGAGACCCTAAGCTAGACTCCCCCTGCACACTCCCCTCAACCAATTCAATGTCTCCAAGAACTAATTTATTCTCCTCTACGGGAAGATTAGTTGGTTGGTTCTAGTGGGAAAATGGCATTGTAGTCTCATTTCGTATGCAGATTTTGTAATTAATTTGTATTTAGTGCAGAACTTCATCACTGCTCCCAATAGTACTGTTTCCTCTAAATCCAGAGGCTTTTCAGAACCCTGGTACCAATTAGCTTGGTGCTTGTCCTTTTTTCCCCTTTATTGTCTCCAAAGGGCCTTGGTTTTAGTCTGTTACCACCCTGCCCTCTATCTGTTTTCCATCTTTCTCTTGTCTGCTATTCTACCCTTTCCCAGTGATGTCCTGGGTGTATACATCTATAAATGTCTACTGTGACTTCAGTGAAGTTTTCAAAAGCAGAGACAGAGGTAGTTTTAAATTTCACTATGTTTAAGCAGAAATGGTTTTGAGAGGATGTACTGTCATTTTAGATTTTAATAAACAGGAGCATAAGAGGTTTGGATGGTTGAAGTACAAGAATTTATGTAATTCCATGTTTGTAAGACAATGGAATTTATGGAAATGGAAAATTCCTTATCTTTTTCTGCTTATGTCCATTATCATGAATATAATGATACTTATAATCAGACATATTTTGGTTTAACCACTTGAAATAGCTCTCAGTGTGAACTGTACTCTATCCATATTAAAACTGGGACAATTGCGAGACGCAACAATTCTTGGGCACCCAGGATTTGAACCAGCTTCCCAAGTCAACTGCTTACACTATGAATATGAAAAACAATTATTCTGTAGATAATCCTGTATAATCATATTGTCTTAAATAACATTAAAGTTTCTCTTTTAAGGTTAAAATACTTTTTTAAACAAAATAATATTATATTATCAAAACTAAAAATTAACTTTGCTTTATAAAAATTTGTGGGGGGTTTATAATTGAAAATCTCCAAGACAGAATACATCTATTGCTTTAGTTATAAGACAAAAACAATTTATTTTACTATGGGTATTTGTTGATCAGATACAATTTCAGCTAAACTTTGAATGGATTCTATTTTCACCTTACCACACAGGTCTGATTTCTAAAATTTAAAAGTTACATTAGCTGACTTTTTATTTTTAGATTGCTGGTTGTACTGCTGCTATCTTTGTTTAAAAGGTTATAAGGTGTTATTTCACATTAGGAAAAAAACAGCATGGAAATTAATCATCTCCAATAGCAAAAGATAAATGGTATGTCAGGATGTTGATTGAGGGAATCTATCTTTCCAACTTTCACATTAAGTGCCAAATGAAATATGTTGTTAGAACACAGCAAAGCCATTCAAATTGTAAGAACTCTAAAAACAAAGACAGAAAAGCTGGGCAATGGAAGCAGTAATTTTAGTTTTAAAGTCAAAATTTCTTGATTTGTTAAAGACTTGTCTCAGTCATGGAACTGTTTTATATTGCCACTTCTCGTCAACCATTTTTCCTCAAAATATTTGTTGCCTATGAATTATAATACATGCAGATTATTATTTTTTGACACCAGACTTATTGAGGGATAGTGAGAATTAAAAAGTTTGGAAGTATACAAAGTTGTATAATTAAGATACAGAACATTTCCATTACCCCAAAATATACCTTCTAGTTCCTTATGTTCTCTAAATTCCTTCCTTAGACTCAACCCATAACAACTACTAATGTCCTTTTTTCTGCTACTACAGTTGACCTTTTTTCATATCTCCTATAAGTAGAATAAGGCAGTAGGTTGCTTTTTGTATCAGCTTTTATTTTAAAACTTAGAACATGGTTTTGAGGTTCAGATATGTTGTTGCATATATTGGTGACATAACTTTTTATTGTTGAACAGTATTTCATTGTATGACTATATTGCAGTTCATCTATTTATCCACTATTATCCACTAGTTAAGTTGCTTTTAATTTGTGGTGACTAGAAAAAATATACAAACATATGCAGACAAGTCACTGTATAGATGTCTTCATTTCTCTTGGGTAAGTATCTATAAGAGGCATTACCGGGTCATACAATTAAGTATTTATGGGGTTAACTTTGTAAGAACTGCCTTATTGTTTTAAAAAAAAGTCATCACTGTTAATTTCTACTAACCATGTATTACTTAATATTTGCTCCAAATTCATGACAACAGAGGTTTTTATTTTTAATTTTACTCATTCTAGCAAGTATGTCGTGATATGTCTAGATGTTTTTGTGTGTCCCCATGTCTAATGAGATAAAACTTTTCACATGCCTAGATTTTATTTAAAGTATTATTTGGCAAAGTATGTGATTTGGAGATGACTGCTGGACTAGAGCCATTACCGACTGGATTCCACGGAATGTCAAAAGATCGCATGCCCGTCTACCTATGAGATGGTCTGACTTCTTCATCAACACCCCGAAGGATTGTTTTGAGGCTCTTAGTGTTCCTGGAGCGAGCAGATGCCATTGGGCAACACTAGCACACGATAGGGACGAATGAAGACTGGCGCCCATTCGAGCAAATCGATGAGTAACGGGATTTCAAGTGATCAAGTGAAAGTATGCCTTTCGTTCTTCACTTTGTTTCTGGAGGGGCAATCCCATTGGTGCACAGGGCTTAGTCCAGGCTCAGTGTTTGAGGTTACTCTTGGTGATTCTTTGGGACAAGGTGGTATCAGGAATTGAACTTGGGTCTCCTACATGTCAAGCATGATGAGCTCAGTCTGTTGAGCTATATCTCCGATCCCAAATTCTTTCACCTATGTATTTACTGTTTATTGAGTCACAAGGGTTATTAACATATCCTTAGTTAGGTTTTTCTATAAATAAATATACTGCTTTGAGTTCATGACATGTCTTCTCAAGATTTTTATCATTGAGTGTGATTTAAGATCAAAGGTTAGTTTTGATGAAGTACAATCTATCAATATTCTATTTTGTGCTTTGGTGTGTACGTGTGTATGTTTTCTGTATAAGAGATCTTTGTGCGGTGCCTGAGATTGAATTTGATGGAGTTTTAGGCATTGAGATATAAGCTCTACCACTGAGCTGCACACAGAAGATGTGGAGATCTTGGATTAACCAACTATACCAACACTTTTCTTCTTTTCTTCATCTAGAAGTTGTAGTTTTAGCTCTTATAGTAAAGCCTGTGATTCATTTCAATTTAATTTTATATATGATATAAATTAAATCCTATGCCATCTGAATCTTCAAGAATAATTGTAGAAAATATTATTCTTTCATCCTTAAATTATCATAATACTTTTGCCTAAAATCAACTGAGATATGTTTGTGGGTCTATTTCTGAAATCTCTATTGTATTCTGTCAATTTTGTTTTCAATCCCTAAAAAAGTATAGCTGTACTGCTGGTAGGGTTACTTTTCAGATCAGTAGTATGACTCTATAAGTTATCCCAATATTTTTTTCAAAATTATTTTATTTAACATCTTTTGTATTTTTAAATATTTTTAAATCATTCTGTCAATGTCTATGAAAAAAATAGGATTCTGACTAGACTTGCATTTTAGGTATGGTATCAATTTTAGACCTAACATTTGAATAAAAATTCATATTTTAAACCATGTTCATCTTGTATCTCTCAATTCTGGACATTTTCAATTTCTTCTGGAAGTTTCTTACACATAAATACTTAAGGATGACTTAAGGACTTTTGCATCTATGTCTGTGAAGGATGTAGTTATATAGTTTTATTGTAGTATTTTGG
>JAOXYA010034163.1:0-12860 GCA_028565675.1 Sorex palustris
TCTCCGAGAGGGGCGGAGGAATCGAACTCGGGTCGGCCATGTTGGCTGCGTGCAAGGCAAACGCCCTACCGCTGTGTGATAATGTTTTCCTCAAATTTTTCCACAACCATTCAAGCCTACCTGCCAGGGGCAGACACTAATTTATTTCCCATTGCTCATTTTGAGTATCATGAGAGCTTGTGTGGCCACGAAAGGCCACATGCTTTTAGATTGTAAACGGGATTCTAGATTGTAAACGGTTGGATTCCAAAGACATCTCTATAGGGCAGTAATCCATTTTGGGATTCAATTGAGTCTCTGAACCAGGGCTGTTGGTGCACTAAAATGGCACCTGGAGGCTGATTGCAGGGATGATAACCAGCCCCCCTCCCAAAAAAAAAGTGGGCAGGGACCTGGGGAGGGACGCCCAGTGCCTCTGCTGCCATGCAGCCCACAGATTTAGTCCTGGATACCACACACCTGGGCCTTGCTTGTGGAAACTCTTGTTTGCAGGGATTCCATCTGTAGTAGGCGGGGAAAGCCTACTCCATCTGGGGTGCCCCAGTGAAATTGGCTCTGTATGGGGCCCAGAGACATCTCCAGTGCTTTGGTGTCTTCTGGGACTCACTACTGTGTCTCTGGACAGGGACTGTTGGTGTGCTCTCTTCCTTTTTTTATGATTTTTTTTTGTCACACCCAGTGGTACTCATGGTTTACTCCTGGTTCTGTGCTCAGGAATCACTCTCGGAAGGCTGGTTTGGTGCCATGGATTGAACCTGGGTCTGCTGCATGCCAGACAAGTCCCTTCCACAGTATTATCACTCTGGCCCTCAATTCAGTTTCTTACAGTCTGATGTGTTCATGTCCAAAATTGCTGTTGCAGTTGTTACTATATTGGCAGTCTCAACAACCTGACACTGAGCCAGTACAAACTCAATCACTGATTTGTCTCTGAACCTCAATTTGGATACAGGTTAAGAAACTTAAGTATGGGTCAGAGGGATAGTACAGTGGGTAGAACATTTGCCTTATGTGTGACCAACCAGAGTCTGATCCCTGATACCCATATGGTTCCCCAAACCCACTGGGAGTGATCTCTGAGTGCAGAGCCAAGAGTAACTCCTGAGCACCACAGGTGTGGACCAAAGAGCAAGGTATTAGGGGGAAAACCCATCTAAAGTAGAAAGTGTGTGAACTTCCACTTCCTTCTTCATTAAAACCACAATTTTTCACAGCATTAAACTTGGCCTGGTACCACACTAAAATTCAGGTTAATAAGAAATGATAGTGGTTGCTAAGATTCTGAGAGTCCCTATAATTATGGTTCACTTTTTTCTCTCTGTTTTTAAATTAGAACTCCTGATAGACAGAAATGGAAACACTTAAAAAATAGCTGAAATCCTTGTTTTAGGTGCCAATGAGGTTATTCATTTAGTTTGAGATTGTCATTAAAAAGAATACTAATTTTTCTTGCCTCTAAGTCTTGCCACTGATTGTGTTTTAATCTCATGGAGCATGTTCTTTGTATCATATTTCCATTTCTCTCCTGCTGTTTCTGATCAGTGTAGCTTCACTTTCAGTGTTTGTTTTCACTGACAAAAGTCACTGGGCCAAGAAAGACACAGAGTTAGGAAAATATCTTTGCCTTGATGATCTGCAGTTGTAAATATCCCTCATGGAGGTTGAGACTTCTTTTGGGAAAAAATAGAGTGTTCATTTATGAAAGGCCTGGTCAGATGTCTGTATGCTGTTGTCATGGGCACAGAATGATGGGAGAGCATCAGAAAAGTCAGAAAACCCGAGTGGCAAGTCCTGGGGTGAGGCACCTTGGCCATCAGCACTTTCTACAAGACTCAAAGACTCCAAGCCTTGCTCTTCCCATTTTTTTTTTCTTTTTTTGCTCTTCCCATTCTTAAATCAGGACCGGAATATTGGTTCTGCTGGCTGGCTGGTGGCATAAATGTAGAGGACACACTCAGGAATGCTTGAAAAATGGCAACATGCTACATGAATGTGCCACAAAATTGCTTTTGAGAATGCTCAGTTGTATGTGCTCAGTTGCTTTAACTGCTTGTGACACAGATCCAAATTAACGGTGCCTTAGATTGAATTTGATGCTTCGCTTGTGGAACTGCAGTTGTTGGGGGAATCAATCTTCTTTTATCTTGTTCTGCCATCTGTAGGTTTTTGTTCTCATTTGCAAGATACAAAGTGGGTCATCACCTTGTCCAGATTCCACTCAGTAGTGGGAATGAGTCGAAAGGAATGCAAGTGGACACTTCCAGTGAAAGTCATAAAATCCCTTTTGCTCATGTGCTACTCACAGGACAAAGTCGGTGGGGGACACACCAACTATATGTTAGGCTCTGAAATGTGGTCTTTATTCTGGCCATCTCTGCCAATGAATGTTATAGATCCTGTTATCAGAGATGGAATAAAAAGTTATTGGAATATGCTACCATTTTGTTTTAATTTAATTGGGAGGGGGGTCTAGTGCACACCTGGTAGTGCTCAGGGCTTACTTCTGGCTCTGTGCTCATGATGAGGTTCAGGAGACCATGTATGATGCCAAGGATTGAATCTAGATATGTGGCGTGCAAGGCAAGTGCCCCACCTGCTGTGCTATCACTCCATTCCCGGGGTACCATTTTATACTTATGTCACATGAATAGAACAAGAAGAACAGTACTGAACTTTAAATGAGGTATTTTATATTAATCCTAAATACACACACACACACACACACACACACACACATACACACACACACACAAAACAACATGCATATGTAAATTTTGCTACCTAGTAACCCATTAAAATGTGAAAAATGGGGACCAGAGAGAGTAGAAAGGGTAGGACTTTGCCTTGCAAGCTACTTATCTTGGTTTGATCCCTAGCACCATATATGGTGCTCTGAGTCCCGCTAGAAGTGATATCTGAGTTCAGGGCCTGGAGTAAGCCCTGAGTGGCATGGCACCCCTCAGATTTTGCACTGTTGACGAACATCTTAGTTAAAAACTAAGTTCAGTGACCTTTTTTTAAATCTCAGCTGTGGTATGTACATAAAAAAACTAAGCAAAGGAAGAGTATGCAATGTTAACACTTGAACTCTGACTATAGACCTGAGGTGGAGAGAGAGGCCGTGGGGCATGGGTAAGGAGAAGGTGGACTAGAAGTGACTTAGGACAGTGGTGGAAGAATTGGACACTTTATTGTGGTGGAAATGCAATTACTTTGCACCTAAAAACATAAATATTAACATTATTGTAACCCTGTTATCCTCTGTCACTCCAGTGTTTATCTTATAGTCAGTCATCTGGGGAACTGTTGGTGGGAAATGTACACTGATGAAGAGACTGGTGTTGGAACATTGTATGACTTAGACTAAATCATGGACTACTTTTTAACTGTGTATCTCACAGTGATTCAATTTTAAAAAAGAATTTAGAAGATGCACAGGGTTTACCCTAAGCTTAAGAAACTGGTGAAAGAGTTAGGAGTACAGAAAATTATTGACAATGTAGAAGAATGGTCAAAGAGATTGATGGGCAGTGAAGGTGGGATAGGAAATGTATGAAGTCTTCTTGGAGGAATTATCAGTCTGAATCTGAAAGGATAAGACAAGTTTAACCTTGAAGCTACAAAAGGAAAGTCATTTCAGGGAGAAGAGAGAACTACCTTTGAAATCCGTCAATTATAGATTTGGGAGAAAATAAATTGCTGAGCATTGGGGATAAGCGCAGAGAAGTGATTTATAACCTCTGTGAGTATTAAAATCATATAGGAATTTATAATGCTATAAATACAATGGAGTCAAGAGAGGTGGCCTTGGGGTGTGTTTTTAGCTGCACATTATATGCTTTTTCAAACTTACGCACAAAACAACTTCCCAGGCAGTTCCATATATAATAAATGAGTAAACATTGATTGCTTAAGATATACTGGCTCTGTTCAAAGTACCTTAAAATTATTAGCTAATTTGATGTAGGATCTATGAAACATATAGACACCAAGCAGTAATATTGCTTATTTAAGGACATCTCTGAAGTAGAAAAGCCAAATTCTAAAGCAAGAATTATTCGACTGCTGACTGGCAATAACAACAGTTTTTATAAAAACACTTTCTGGAAGAATACTAAAACATGTATCTAAAAGTATTAAATTTTAATACCTCTTGGTGTGATCATTTTGCCATTCTGGCAGTGATAAAGATTGGTAAAGATCAGCTGGGAAGGGAGTCTTTTCTGGGGGGAAAAAAAACACGTTGACCCTAAAGTCCACTTGAGCTAAATTTAGAGCAGTATTTGAAGGGCTGAAGCGAGCTATCTTGGTGCACATTGTCTCTCAAGCTGCCCGTCACAGAAAGCCTCAGAAGAAACATAGAAGAGAGGGGTGGTGGGAATGCCTCCCATCTGTGGTCACTCTCTTTGGCTTATAGAATGGGAAGGGGACTTTTCGAGCTACAGAATATCAGAGGCTTGTCCAAGCATCAGCTCAGGAGAGAGGTGACCGAACAGGAAGTTGACAGACTGCATGTTTGGGGGCGGGGGTGGGAAGGCCCACCAATGATTACAGCAAAGAGCAAAACCAACTGTTTCACTCAAAGAAAGTGGAATTGGGAAAAAGAATCAATGCATGGCCATACACATCATTTCTCCCAAAGGGAATGATGTTATCAAGTATTAGACATATTCACCATAGTTTATTTCAAGGGGAAACCATATGCGGTGTTTGTCTTGCGACAAATTTGTAGGTATAACATTTAGCCATAATTCTCTTTTTCTGCATCAGTCTGCCAGAGGTTTTAAATCCATTTTGGTAGACCTTCATTCAGTAAAAAGAAAGTACATGTCAATATGGATTCACAATGACTCATTGGTGATCCCAACATTAGCAGAGTCAAAAAAATTTTGTTTTATTTGACATTAGGATGGATTTGGGTACAAATTTGTCATGCTCAGTGTGAATATTTATGCATCTTGTTGCCAAAATATTAGTAAATTTCATCTCATGGCACATTTTCTATAGCCTTCTGTGGGTCTTATGTAAGCAGTAGGTAGTATATGTACTTTATTAGTTTTTCTAACATCCTTGAATTCTGAATTCCCAGATGCATCTGGCTCCCTAACTTTCCGATAAAGTTCTGTGCTGCTGTATTGACATTTTGAATGAACTGTGGTCTTCCTAATTCCAAATTAATTATTTTCATATTATATTCCAAGTTGCCTTGGGAAGAAACATTATTTATCCAAGAGTTAAAACTTTATGGAGTGGCCAATATGTAATCTTTATGAATTATTCATATTAAAACACAAAGTGCTGATTTTTTCCCCCAACACCATTTCTAAGAAAAATACAATCTCCAGATATTGGGAGTTGAGTTAAAAACTGGGATACATCTTCAGATCTTTGTGTACTAGAAAGATCAAATACTTGTTAAACCAAATTTTTCATGCACAGTTTTATATTGCATTCCAAAGTTTATGTCCTAGAAGAAAACCAGAAAGGGGGAAAAATGTCGGTTCGAGTGGTAATGAAAGGATAGGCACCAACTATCCTGGAAAGGATAGTCTAAAGCAGTGATTTCCAACTTTTTTATACTTGAGGCGCAGCACTGCTGAGAACTGCATGTCTTTATAAAATCCTTAAGTTGCATAAAAGTCTGGTTACTGTTTAACAGCTCTGTGAAATTCTGGCACTTTTAAAGGAGACGTTTCGTGCTGCAGAGACAGCAGCAGGGCTAAGGCACTTATCTTCCTTGTGGCTGTCTGCAGTTTGATCCTAGGTGCCACACACAGTGCTTTGAGCATAATCAGGAGTGACCCTTGAGCACAGAATAGTCAGGAGTAGTCCCTAGTCTGTTGAGTGACCCAAACTCCTTATACTCCATCCACCCCAAATATTTAGGCCTGTTCCATTTTATTTAATGATTGCATCAGTTAAACATTAACTTTAAGACTTTTCAGATGGCTGCACATAGCAGTTTTCTTTCATCTTTTTTATTTCCATCTGGGATATCATTAGTTTATATTATTGTTTCAGGAATTTAGTTTTATGCCCCATCAGATACATACATGTCAGTTTTAGACGGTCAGACTCCAGTGGGAAGGGACAGGAGAGGCTGAAGTGCCATGGGCCACAGGTGATGTGCACCATCACTTCTAAGAGGCTGAAGCAAGACTTGTCCTGGACTCGCCCTACTCTGCAGGTGACCCGATTCCAAGACTGGGATTTTTCTCAAGAAAACAATGCTGGGATAGAGAAATAGTGCAGCCAGTAGGGCTTGCCTTGCACATAGCGAACCTAGGTTCAAACCTTGGCACCACATATGGTCCCCTGAGTCCTGCCAAGAATGTTTCCTCAGCACAAAGCCAGCAATAAGGTTTAAGTACTACTGTGTATAGTTCAAAAATAGGAAACACAACAAAAAAGAAAAATAATAATGTTGCTAAAGCCCTAAGCATCTGTGGTCATTGTCAGAGATTTGCTACTTATTTCCCTTCTACAATTCTGAATCTTGAAAGATTCAGGAAATCACAATGGAAAAAAGCAGGAGTTCCCCATTCCCTAAAGGGGTGGGGACAGGGCGAGGGGGTTGGAGTCACCACTCCGGGGCACCTGGCTATCTTTAGCAAAGAACTGAGTGAGCCCCAGCAGGTGGGGAAAGGATTTGTTAGAATTTGTTTGGTTTGGTTTGGGGGCCGCATGTGGTGATGTTCAGGGCTTACTCGTGGCTCTGCTCTCAGGAATCACTCCTAGAGGGGCTCAGTGAACCATATAGGAAGCTGGAGATTGGACCTGGGTTGGCCACATGTAAGACAAATGCTTTACGCACTGTACTATCTCTTCAGCCCAAGATTTCTGAGGATTTTATATAATGGATTGAGGTTGTCTGGGACAGTGCCAGTGTTAGGCAGGTAAGGACACTTTAGGGCGACTTGGTGAGCTTTTGGTATTCTCAGTTCCTGTACCTTTTGGCAGTTAATTGCACCTAGTATCTGCAGCCCGCTGAGAAGTCTGTACTGACATTCATGTACTGACATTCAGTGGTCTCCCTGCCATCCTTGTTCCCTCAGCTACATGCATTCTCTTCTCCCCAGTGTCTTATTTGTGCGTTCTTTCTTCTCCCTTCAAAAGTCAGGGTCTTTTCCATATAGTTGGAGTTGAATTCCGTTCTCTCTGGGCTTTGGGGCTAGTTGCCTTGAACAAGTACGCAGAGCTGTTTTTCTTGGACACTGATTTCTGGTCCAGCCCGGGAGGAGCTTTGAAATCATCACACTCTTCTAACTAGTTTAAGACCTGAACAAATGAAAAATCAGCATTAAAAGTGCTGGGGAGAAACTTGCTGGTCAAACAAGCCTCTGCTCTTGAGAATACTCCAGATTCATTAAAAAGAGTTATTTTCCTTCTCCCTGATACTTTGACCTGGAGGGCTGTTTCCCCAGATATTTACTAGGAGAACTCAGTGAGGATCTGATTTTGGAAGTAGAATCCTCTATGGGCTAGAAATTTCTCCCTCTTAAACTTGGCTCACACTCTAGTCACATGACAGTTTTTCACAATTCCCAGTTAGGCATTTCTTCCTGTCTCTAGTTCCAGTGTCTTCTACTCTGGGCAAGCTGTTGTTGACTGTTCTTCTCTGAACTTATCCCTCTCTTCTGATTTCAGGTGGTCTTTTCCCTGGAGCCTCATTTCCTCAGCCATCTTAAGAAAAATAATTGATTTGCTGTTTCTTTAGCTTTTTCTTGTTATAAGAACAGAAGCGATGAATTCCAATCTCTTTTCATATTGGAAATGAAATTGGAAGTTCTGGTTGAATTAAAATAATATTTTCAATTAAATCCTCTTTAAAATCAATTTTTAAGAAAATTGACATTAGACAAAGACATTTCACTCTCTGGAAAACCGTTTCAACTTAGTTACACAGTACTAGGTATTATTTAAAGACTGGTGGTGAGGGTGGGTGTGTGAACTTGAGGAAATGTTGCTCTCTTTTGAATTAAATAATTCATGTAGAAATAAAGGAAGCTGGAGAGATAGTACAGTAGATAGGACACAAGCCTTGTACATGGTAGACCAGGGTTTGATCCCAGCATCCTAGTTTTCTCCTAAGTCCTGCTTGGAGTGACCCATGATCCCAGAACCAGAAGTAAGTCGTGAGCAAGCTGGGTCTGGCCTCCAAACCATAATTAACAACAAGGACAAAAAAAAAAAAAAAACCTTCTATTTTTCATTAAAGGCATTTTGGTTTGAATTATAAGGGCATATATTTGAGAAAAAAAATAGTGTCCCTCTTGATTGTCAGAAGAACAATAGTAGAAATAAACAATGGGATTGCATCAAACTAAAATGCTCTTTGGGGTCCAGGGAGATAGCTTGAGCAAATGGAGCACCTGCCTTGCATATCTGAGACCCTGGGTGCAGTCCCTGGCACCATGTGTCTCCTGCAGTTTGCCTGCTCAGGCCTGTCAGGTATGGCCAAGGGTGCCCACAGCCTTCTCAAGCCCAAGCCGTACTGCATCACGGTGTCTCACCACCCAAGCTGTTAGACCAGCATCGATCACCAGGAGTGGCTCCTAGACCCTTGGGCACTGTTAGAGACCGCTTCCCTCTAAATAACTAAACACAATGCTTCTAGGCCAGAGAGATAGTACAGGAGTTAAGGCCCTTGCCTTAGGCCTGGTTCCATCCCCAGCACCACCAAAGGCAATTTTCAAGCACAGAGCAGGAAGGAGGCCCTGATCACCACTAGGTGTGGCTCCAAAACAAACACGCAAAAAGCCAATGAAATTAAAAACAAAAGAGTAAAATAAAAAACTTTTATAGAGAAGAAACATTTATATTAGAGATATTCTACTATATGGTAGAAAACATTAACACACCATATGCCTCTCAAACGTGTTCCTATCTGAGGTTTATAAAGAACAGACACTGAAAAAATACATTAGAAAAAGTTAACAGGGTCTCAGGAGATGACTCAAAGGTCTGGAGTACTTGCTTTCCCGGGGCCATGCCCAGGTTTGGGCCTGACTTTGCCGCACTCCTCAAGTACCCACTGAGCACTGAGTGCTGGGATTGAGTCCCCATCATAGCAGGATAAGGGCCTAAAAACAAATAATAATAACTATCAGAAAATGGAGAGAACAAATGCCTCTGCAAAAGAGACATACAGATGACTAAAAGCACATTAAAAAATGATGTTCATTATATGGACAATTAAAATCAGAATTACAGTGGGGTATTTCACGTGAATGAATGCATGTACATTTATGTCAAAAAGATCAGAAGCAGCAGGGAGTGTGGAGGAAAGAGGAAGCCTCTGTGGGGATGAAAATGTTAATGATTCAGCAAATACAGAAATCAGTATCAGGCCAAGAAGACAGCTCAATAGCAGAGCACTTTGCATGTAGGAGTCCTAGATTCAATCTCCAGCACTGCATGTTTCTAAAATTACTACGGGGAGTAATCCCCAAGCTAGAATTAGATTCTGAGCACTGGTGGCTGTGGCTCCCCCCCAACAAAAACAACAGTCATCCCAAAAATAAAAACATTATGATGACTGCTTAAAATATTAAAAATAGAATTGTCATCTGATCTAGCAACTCTACTCTTAAATTTCTATCTGGAGAACACAAAAGTCCTTCATTTGCAAATATGCATGCATACCTGTAGTCACTGCCGGGCTATTTCCAGTATCTAGGCATGGGAGAGAAACCGAAGGACTGGTACAGATGAGTGGATAGGAAGATGATACATCAATAGGTTGATATACTGTCACTTAGCTCTAAGAGAAGATAAAATCTTATCTTCTGTGACTGTATAGATGGAACTGGAGGGGTCAAGGTCAGCAAAATGAGATGAAGAGAGAAAGACAAATACTGAGTGATGTCACTCATCTGCCGTAGGTAGATAAAGAAAAGCAGCATGTCTGTCGGCATTGTCCCAGGAAAACTCTGACCACAGAACTAAACTGATCAAGAGTGGACAGAGCTGAAAGCACGGGTCAGGTCTGCTGGACTGTGCAGAAGGATGTTGGCACTTTGCTGGTGAGGGAGGTGTGGTCACATTGTTCCCTTAAAACATTTAAATGTCATAGTCTTGTAAATCAGTATTACCTTGATTAAAAAGATAACAAAAAGTAGTGTTTGGGAAGACAGAAGTGTCCAAATAAACATGGACAATGGTATATATCTTACATATCACTAAGGAGATATCAAATATATTTGTAATATAGATTTGTGGATCTCCCCCACCCCCGAGTTATCAGTTGAAATGCTCATTTGCCTGGAATTGACTTAAGCACCTGCCTTAGCTGCTCAGCTGAAGCTAGTGGGAGAGTGGGGAGGCATTGACTGGTGTTCTGCTGCCCACACCTGTATGAGACCTTGCATTTTATTCCCAGCCCCATTAAAAAGAAATGCTGGGAAGCAGTGAGCTATCGGGCACACGGGGCTGAACTGAACCAAGAACTGACTTGTTTCTGGTGACTGGTTAGGGCGGGAGATGATGGCCCGGAGATGCTCCGATTTGCAGATGTGTGATGGGACTCTCAGAGATACATTTCATTTTTTCACTTCTCCCCATCAGCAGCTTGAAATACTCATGTTTGCACACGAGTATGTCTCCAGGAACCCGTTATCTCTAACTATCCCAGGTCTCTGAGATTTCCCCCGAGTCCTTCTCTGTCCCAGGATGTCACAATGCATCAGGCCCTCGGGTTTATTTAGGCGGGAGCTGATCTAAGCCGGCTTCTCAGACTTGAGTTGTTTTGGATGACCTTGAACATTGGGGGGGGGGGGGGCCTTGGGGTTTGAGAGTAATGCAAAATTGGCATACTTTCAGTTTACAGAATTGGCAAAGTATAGCAGATTGTTCCCTTGAGTCCCAAGAATGGCTTCCTCACCGACTCTCCGTTCCTGCACTCTCCCAAGATCTAGACCTCTGTGCCATCTAGCAACTAAGGGGTTAATGGGAAGCTTCTAGATCTCTGTATAATACCCAGGGTCCTGTGCTTGGTTATTTGTAAATATTTGGACCAGAATAGCACTGTATTGATATTCCTTTTGATTTGCCAAGACAATGACAATCTATCCACATAAGAATGAAACACATAGGAACTAGAACAATAGCACAGTGGGTGTTTGCCTTGCTCAGGCCAACCTGGGTCCCATTCCCAGCAGCCTATATAGTTCCCTGAGCACCACCAAGGGTACTTCCTTAGTGCAGAGTCAGGAGTAACCCCTGTGCATGGGAGTGTGACCCAAAAAGCAAAAAAAAAGAAAGCAAAAAAAAAAAAAGAAGAAGAAGAAGAAGAAAAAAACACATAGGGATACAGAAAACACCCATTCAGACAACTAGAAGTTTATAGTGAGCTGGATCATCACTTTAATGATGCAAACTTCCTCTGGGAAAGTCTGATGGCAGGAGAACTGGCTTTATGCTTTTTTTTTTTTAGATTTGACAAGTGATAAAAAGATAAGTAAAGTATAATTGTCTCTCAGACACTAGCTAGACTTTATCATTAAAATGTTGTATAATGCTGATGGAGAGAGAACTTGTTTCATGCTCCAGAAAAATAATGCTGTTAGATTTTATTTCCCTTGAATTCTACGAATCAGGGGTCAGCATATTACAGCCTATCGGGCAGTTCTGGGTTTCTGGCTGGATTTATTTTCCTAAATCAGGTTTGCTAAAGTCCAGCCACACCTATTTGTTTATAGATTCATTGCTGCTTTTGAGCTAAGGCAGACAGGGCTGAGAAATCATAATATACTGGGTGGTCTTACAAAGCAAATTTAATGTCTGGTATCTTACCAAAATAAATAAATAAATAAAATAATTTTAAAAATGGAGACTCCTACTTTAAAAACTGAGAGCATATTTTTTTGTTTTGATTTTGGGGGGCCACACCCAGTGGTGCTTAGGGTACTTAGGGGACCATGCAGTGCTGGGGATCAAACTGGAGCCTCTCCTATGACCCAGGGAGCGATCTTCTTGTCCCCAGTACGTACTTTTAAAATCTTCAGAACAAGTACACAGCCTGCTCCCAAGAAACCTTCACATTTTCATTTAAGTTTCTGACTTTCCCTCACCCCCAAATAGTTTTTCGTCAATTATTTTGTCAAAAAAAAAAAGAAAAGAAAAAGAAAAAAGAGCTAACTCTGTTTTGTATTTTTCCCTTATTAGGACAAGTTGCTATGAAAAGGTCCAATAAAAACAAACCCTGGGACACATGATGTAGGCAGGTAGACAGGGAAAAGTCCTTGGCAATGAAACCTAGGTCAACAAAGCTTCTGGGAAGGAAAATTTTAAGCCGATCCACCTGTGGATACAGAAAACAAAAACCTGATAAGACCATCGCAGACCCTGAGGAGATTGGACCCTTCCCCATGAAGTTCCTCTCTTCGAAAATCCTCAGACCTCTACTTCAATCTGATTAACTTTAGTGATTCAGCCTGGAGAAGACTCCAGAACTTCCAGATCAAGACAGCTCGCAAAGAGCCCATAAAAGCCACCTTGAACAAAGGAAGGGCACGCATATGCTGCTGGAGCCTGTGTGCTGCTTGCGCCCACATGGCCAAACACATGTGGTACCTGAGCACATGTGTCGCCCCATCTCCCCTCTTGAGATGTGTACTTCCATGCTTTCCTGTCTGAAGCTGGGATGCATGTAGGGGCTCTCTCCGCCCTTGGAGAAGCCCTCTTTTTCTCTTGAGCACGTTACTCTGTTTCTCTTACTCTTCACTTTCTCCCACCTTCTCTTTCTCCTTCCCTTTAAAAATCCTCTAAATAGTACTATGTAGCTGTCAGAAAAGATGAAGTCATGAAATTTACATACAAGTGGTACTACATGGAAAGTATCATGTTAAGCGAAATGAGTC
>JAOXYA010034178.1:0-12859 GCA_028565675.1 Sorex palustris
GATAAAGGAAGACCTCAAAGAGAGAAGAGCAGCAGTGCTGGCAGATGCGGCAGAAGCTGGGAAAAGCATTCACAACGCCCGCCTGTCCTTCACAAATTTTAAATCATTGTGTTTAGATTTAGAAATAATAGTAAAGCAAAATAAAATTAGCTGAGTAAAACTATGTGAAGATCCAACCCATCAATTGACCCATGAGAAAGCTGTGTTAACCAAAGGCCTCATTCCTTATAAGCTAGGTGCAATTGTTAAACCATTTTACAGGTGATAAAACTAAAGAGTGAAGTTGTGCTGTTAAGTTGTGACTTTGAGATTTGAATCAGGTCACTTTGATCCTACCAAAAATTTTTAACTATGATGAACTGTTTCCACCAAAGAGCAACTGATTTGCTTATTTGCTCAAGAAGTCCTTCAGCTTCTTGGAGAAGTGCCATGATTTGCCTTTGGTTACCCTCTGTTGGGAACAACTTTATGGCTAACCTTTTGGTCTTCATTTCAGATGTTTTTCTCTATTAGCTGAGCCTGCTTAATTTATATGGAAAAAGGACACTCTTCTGGGCTCCTAGAAGATCTGGGTGTAAGACAGGGTGAAGCTGTAGGTGGCAATGAAATTGCCTCCTTAGTATAGACCCCAGGCTCAGATTCTATGAGCATCCTGCGTTCAAAGAATTGAATCCTGAGAGTCATTTATTCACTTAGACATGCACACAAGTCACAAGAAAATGGAGAACTTGACTGATGTTGGTTTGTACTTAAAGGACACTGAGTAGATATCCAGCATCAAAACACTGGGGCTGCTTCCCATCTATAGAGCCTTCAACAAGCTTTTAGGTCCTTTCTTCACTTTCTAATTGCAATAATATTTCCAATTCAGGGCACTTTTACTCAACAACAAGAAGAGGCATTTTTCAATTGCTCTGAGAGCTTTTTCTTTCACTCTCCTTTAGTCATGTGACCCTATGGCATAAAGAAACAAAAGACAGTCTGAATATGGGACCACTGCCCAACCGCTAGAGAGGCATTCAGCCTGGCCATGACGGGTACTCCCATCTGCTAGGGAAAGAAATGAGCAGTCCAGACTCATTATCTCAGGCCCGATGTCTCAGAGAAGCAAATTTTGAGTTCAAGAGGAAAATAAAAAATATAGGTAAAAGGTGAAACTTATGTTCAACAGCACAAATTTTTTGTCAATCAAAAGGATAGAGTGTGGGGTAGAAGTAACTTAATGAGGAGCAGAAAAAAAGCTACACTGTTTGAGTAAAGATGAACTGATTTTACCTTACCCATCTTCTTTTTTTTTTCTTGTTTCTTTGGTTGACTGGGCTAGGGGCTAATAACAGTTTTTTAGTTCATCTCTGAAACAGTACCTTCTGTGCTTATAAATGAGCACTAATCATGTCTGTGTGTTCTAGTTCAATCAACATGAGATACAGTAATGTAATCACTGCCAACGCAGAAGCAGAAACCATCAGCACTGTTTCAGTTCATAGGGTAGCAAGAGAGAAAAAGATAACTGCATCTCCTGGTTTGGATGTGTAAAGCAGTGCACACCTTTGCCTGAAATATCTTATGAAGTCGGCTCTCCTACTCTAAAAATTTAGAACTATTCTTTCATCATTTTTCGCTGGCATATTACCAGATCATTAGGTAATGATTATGAGTTTGCTCCCAATATCCTTTTCCTCTGAAATACTGTAACACAGGGCTGGCAAGTATGTAAGTACGTCACTCTGAAAATAACACAGTGAAACATGAATTTTTATTACCTTCATGCATCAATAGTTAAAACTTACTCATCATTTTCTGTGCCAGGACAATACTGAATACTGGTAAAGCCTTATCTCAAAGACACCTTTCCACATTCCTACAAGAGGATTTATAGTTGTATCCTTTGTACAGTGGTGAGAAGAATTTTAAAATTTTCCCCCTGGGAAATATATCTAGTGAATGATAAGTAGGAAGCCAGGTCTTCTGAATCAGTGTCCATAAACACTGCATGATACACATAGCAAGTACCTACTGAACACCTTCAGTGCCACTGTTCCAGCCTCAGAGGCTACTACGAGTAACTATTTCGTCTTTGTCCTTAAAGAGCTTACAGTAGCTTATAAACGTAAATGGTTAACTGGGTGACCAGAATGTAACTGCTAGCCTAGAGAAACACAAAGGTGCATTATGGAAGTATATGGAAGAGAGTACCCAACACACCCCTGAGTCTATGCTACTATTGGTTTTATGAAAGGGCAGACTGAGCAGCATTTGGTGGTTACACAATGACTGTTGCTTCCATATTTCTTTATATAGGTTTAGATCATTTCCTGTCTTTTTTTTAATTTAAGGGCTGGAGCGATAGCATAGTGGGTAGGGCGTTTGCCTTGCATGCAGCCAACATGGCTGACCCGAGTTCGATCCCTCTGCCCCTCTCGGAGAGCCCGGCAAGCTACCGAGAGTATCTCGCCCCCGCGGCAGAGCCTGTCAAGCTACCCATGACGTATTTGATATGCCAAACACAGTAACAACAAAGTCTCCAATGGAGACGTTAATGGGCCCGCTCGAGAAAATCAATGAACAATGGGAGGACAGTGACAGAATAGTTAAGATAACATGTTAACAGTAGTATTAACTATCAGAACATATTTACAATAGTTTATGGTTTTGATGTACTTATCACCTTGACTTATCACCACCAAAGTACCCATCACCCTCCACTAATGTCCTTATGTGACTTCTAGCCCACCTATTTGTTCTCCTCATCCTTGCTTGGCAATCTGTGTTTTTAATCCAAGTCCAAGGGTTTATCATCATTGATATTATCTATTGCATCATGTTATTTCTCTATATGCCACAAATTAGTGAGATCATCCTATATTTGCCTTCTCTCTAGCTTATTTTGTTCAACATGATACCTTCCAGTTGTATTCAAGTTGCAGTCAAGTGCAAGATTTTCTTATTGTTGTATTCTGTTATGTATATATGCCAGTTTCTTCATCTGTCGCTGAACATTTAGATTTTTCCATATTCTAGCTATTATACTAAGTACTGCAATAACATAGATGTGCATATAGCTTCAAATCAATGCTTTTATGTCTAGAGTGTATATACAAAAAAGTATAGTTGCTGGGTCATGTTCCGTTTTTTTTTTCTTTTGATAAATCTTCAAACTGTTTTCCATGGAGGCTGAAACAAATGACATTCCCACCAGTAAATGCGAGTTTCATTTTCACCCCATCTCCACCAATATTTATTGTTTTTACTCATTTTGATATATGCCATTCTTACTGGTGTGAGATATCTTGCTGTTGGATTTTTTGTTTTGTTCTTGTTTTACTTTTCGGTTTGTGGGCCATACCCTGCTGAGTTCAGGCCTTCCTCTTATTTCTAAGCTCAAGAATCATTCCTGGAAGGACTCGGAGAACTATATGGATCCTGGGAATCAAACTGGGGTCAGCCACATGCAAGGCAAAAAGAAATCTATCCACCGTACTACCTCTCCAGCCTAGCCCCTACTGTTTCCATTTACATTTCCCTGAAAATAAGTGATCAACACTTTTTCAAATGCCTTCTGGACATCTGTATTTCCTCTTCAGAGAGGTGTCTGTCTGCTCATCTCTCCTCATTTTTGGACAAGATTATTGGTTTTTATTGCTGAGTTCTATGAATGGTAATATCTGGATATTAGCCTTCATGTGATATATGGTGTGAAAATTTTCTCCTGTTTAAGAGAGAATCTTTTACTTTGGCCCAAGTTTCTTTTGCCCCTTTTGTATTTGATGTAGTTCATTTGCTTGTATTTGTTTTTGTTACCTTTGCCAGTGAAGTCAACTCATGAAGATACCTCTGAAGGTTCGTGTCTGGAGAGTTCTGACTATGTCTTATGAATTCATACATTCTTAGTATATTCATTATTCACACTGGTAACTTTCTAAAGCCCTCAATGCATCACATCTCCATCATGTCTTTGTTTCAGCTTCTTTCTAAACCCATTTTCACGTTCTTAACCATGTTTCATCATCCTGTTGCAGGTATCCTCAACTGATTCCACTCTCATTTCTCCCTCATTTGGGTAAAAATTTCAACCTAATTAAATGCAGTTCACTACTGCCCCTGCAGGTGTACTCATGCACTTGAATATAGCTAGATACAGACCGGGATTAACACTCATTTTTATTCATGTTTGTAAACCCTCAATGGGTATAAGGGCAGGCATATTGTTTCACTATTCTATTACCGAATGTTTCATATCTCATTTCTACTGCTTACCGTGTAATTGTAGGAGTCTTTGCCCTTTCCTATCAACTAACAAACAAACAAGCAAACAGAATACAACCATGGGAGAATGCCTTCATTCTCCAACATCGTAATTGTTAATTGGCATCTTTATCCACAAGTTCTATCTTTCCTCTGCTTTTTAAAGACAAAGTGTCCAGACTCTTATGGAAGATTAACCCCAACACTGGTGTACTGGATTCCATGCTCACCCAAAACAGTGCTCAAACATTGAATCATCAAGCTTCCTTCTCCATAGAATTTTCATCATCAACCTATAGGCAAGCTATTGTTCTCATTCCTTCAAGAAACTTTTTTTGTGTGGGGGGCGGGGGGAGGAGGGGGTACACCTAACAATGCTCAGGGATTACTTATGGCTCTGCACTAAGGAATTACTCTGGGCAATGCTCAGGAGACTATGTGGGAAGCTGGGGATCGGACCCAGGTCAGGCACTTTCAAGGAAAAAAAAAGTCCTACCCACTGTACTATCACTCCCGCCCCTCAAGAAACTTTTTTTTCTTTTTGGGTCACACAGCGATGCCCAGGGGTTCCTCCTGGCTCTGTACTCAGGAATTACCCCTGGCAGTGCTCAGGGGACCATATGGGATGCTGGGAATAGAACCCGGGTCGGCTGCATGCAAGGCAAACGCCCTACCTGCTGTGCTATTGCTGCAGCCCCTCAAGAAACTTTTTGATTCAAGTAAATTTTAATTCTACTTTCCTGTAGGAATTGCCTCTTTTTTCTCTGCTTTTCATTACTATAGGTCACTTTAGGACTTGAGTAAAGATTTGTTTACTTTCTCAGTGCTCTCTCCAATACTTAAATCTTTTTTTAAATTAAATTCGGTTAAACTTTCATTCACATGATAAAATACGCCCATTTGTTTTCATCAAGACTCTCAATACTTCTGTTTGTTAAATCAAATGTCTGTTCTCTGATGCCAGAGAAATTGTAAAGTGGATAAGGCCGCTGACTTGGGTTCAATCTCCCAAATCCCACGTGGTCCCCCAAGCACTGACAGGAGTGATTCCTGAGTGCAGAACCAGGAGTAACAATTGAGTATCACTTGGTGTGCGCCCCAAAAATACTATCACTGTCACTGTCACTGACCTCCCATTGTTCATTGATTTGCTTGAGCAGGCACCAGTAACATCTCATAACAAATTGTGAGACTTGTTACTGGTTTTGGCATATTGAATATTTCACAGGTAGCTTGCCAGGCTTTGCCATGTGAGTGAGATACTCTCGGTAGCTTGCCAGGCTCTCCGAGAGGGATGGAGGAATCGAACCCGGGTCAGCCATGTGCAAGGCAGATGCCCTACCCGCTGTGCTATCGCTACAGCCCAAAATATACATATATACATATACATATTTTAGTATATATCCTTTTTTGGTGCTCAACTTATTTACATCTCAGAAGCATTTGACACAGTTTATTTCATCCCTCCTTTTACCTGTTATTTGTTTCAAAAGACTGTGAACTCCTGATTCTCTTATTTTATTGACTACTTTTTCTCAGTCTTGTCTGTTTACTCCTTTCCTCCATTTTCTTTGCTTTTTATATACTAAATCTCTGAATAACTCTAATGTCACAGCTTTAAATACCTCCTATAAATATATTCTTTTATTTCTACTCTAGAGTTCAGGCTTATGGATTCCACCTCCTTCTAAGCATCTCCTCTTGGGTATATAATACATATTTTAAACCAAGCACTAAGTTAAACGTATGATGTCCTCAAAATCTTTTCACTGACTTTCATTTCTTCTCAATTAATTTTAACTTCTAATGTGCTCAATTCAAAGAGTTTAGGCAGTGTTCTTGACTCTTCTTCCTTATCTCTACATCTTACTACCAGCAAGCCTCTGTACCTTGATGAGCTCAGCCACAGTGACCCACCTTGATACAGCCTTCTGCCTTGGGTCCTTCTTAATTTCTATTCCAGTATGTCCTTGCCCCACAATGACATCTCATCCACTCTCACTTCCACAATAAGATCTCCTGACTACCACCATGATAATAATAATGCAACTCCAGTACTACCTTATCTCCCTGCCTGCATAGTATTTCACTCCAATCCATATTACTGTCAACTCCTTTGCTATTTGGTACATATTAGAAAGGAAGCTCCACTCAAGGAGGATTTATGTTGTTTCAAGTTCTCAGCACCAAAGATCAACCACATGAAAGGTATTCAGCCAATATTTATTAAATGTTGAATGGAATATAATATCATTTTAAATATGATTTTGATTCATTTTAATTTACTCAGCAGCATGTTCTATTATGAAAGATATTCAGTATTTAAAAGCCTAATGAGCCTTTTAATAAGCATCTGTGAAAATCCTGGTGCATTTAAATTCCTGAATAGTAAATATGACTTCTAGAAACTGATGAGGTTTAAAATAATGGAGCTTATTCCTCTAAGTTGAATTGAGCTAGCTACTTGCTGTGATGTTTCTGAGGACACACAAAGAAGGCCAAGGTAACATTAGTTTAAAGGACAACCTGCCATTTCCCCACAGGGATTGATTTCTGTAGACGTCAGAACTTCTGACACACCTGCTTGGGATAGACTCGGAACAAAACTGAGCAAGGTAAAGTGTGGATAAGCAAAGACTGCAAGTTAGTGCAAAGACACCTTTCTCCTTAAGAGTTTTTTGAACTGTGAGTTTTGATAAATGTAGGGATCTTTGGTGAGTGTCTGAACATTTTCTCAGAAAAGCAAAACTATCTGCTTTGCTCTAGGTCTGGGAACAGGAAAATTAACTGAATTTTAGATGTACCAAGAAAATTAGAGAGCAAAGTATAAATCAGAGCCCACAGCATCATTACACAATGAGCACTGATATCTGAGCTCTTAGAGCCAGTGGACAAAGGAATCTCTGGCATCCTGCTGGGCATGTCCGTCAGAACCATTTTCTCCATGCAGAAAATGGTTCAGAATAATAACCACTTATTAATCACATTTTAAGTGCATATTCTGTTGGGTACTTCATAAAATATGCCTCAAAATGTGCCATCCCCTCATAGATAATCCCCACATAAAGGTGAGGACACTGATGTACTTAAAGGCTAAGTAGGCTGCCTAGAGTAAATCCATCTACTGTTATTATCAGTTTTTCTACTCTAGTCTCTTGATCCCCAAGCCCATGACAATATTTCAGTGTTAGGCTTGCAGAGGACTTTAAAGGGAGCATTCCAGCCTGAAAAGGGGAGAAGGCTGGCTTTGGAATGGGTCTCTGGGTTCTACACAGGGATTTAAATACCCTCTATGAGTAACAAGACTACTACTGTGAGCATAAATGGCAAAGAAATAATTCCAGGTTCAGGATTACCCTCTGATTTTTGCCAGAAAGAGAGGGTCCTGGGACACAGAGGCTAGAATGCAGACTGATTAATAGCAATAATCTTTCATCACTTCACTTTTTTGTTTGCTTGTTTGGTTTGGGGGCCACACCTGGCAATGTTCAGTGTTTCCTCTACTCTACCCTCAGAGATCACTCCTGGAAAAGTTTGAACAAGCATGTGGAGTGTTAGGAATCGAACCCGGGTCAACAGCATGCCAGACAAGCACCCTATCTACTATACTATTCCTCACCCCCCTCCCCATCACTTTCTTTTTCTCCTAGTGTCCACATTCTGCCTCCACACCTTCTGTACCCAAACATTTTTCTCTTCCACCCTCCACCATTACCTCCAAGTTCACCATAAAGCTCCTGCAAAAAGAGAGCCTTGGCATTTGAGATTTGATTACATTATCTCTCTTCTCCCCAGGTGGTTTCTCAGCCTCTCAGAAGTTCATCAAATATTTCACCATAAACTCCAAGCTTTTCACTAGCACCCAAGGACATCAGTCCACAAAGATACAGAACATACTCACTTAGGGTCAAGTAAATTCTCCAAGCAAATGTCCTTTTGGAGCCAGCCATGGATCCTTAGTAACAGAGTCAATAGACATACTCCAAGCACTTTTCTCCTGTTCTGCCTGATACTCACTTATTTCTGACCTTTGCATGCCAGGCAAACATAATACCTCCTCTTTCTAGAGCATTTTACAAGGTAGAAAAATACTTACAGCTGTATTTCCTCACTGATTCTTCCCCAAATGTGCTGAAGGCACTGTTTTCTTGCTTCACAGAAAAGAAAGGAGAAGGTCAGTGCTTTGTCCTGGCCACTGCTAGTCACTGTCAGGCACCAAGAGGTCAGAATTCAAAGTCAAATGACCCCTTCATCAAATAAGAGAATGGAGAAATCTGGCAGGGAGAAGAAGGCTTTTTTGGTCTCACTTTTATTTTCTTCTGACATAACTTTCATCGCACTTGGTATAAGAAAAAAAATTGGGGCTGGGAGCTAGGACAACTTGGTAGGGTGCCTTGCACATGGCAAACCTGGGTTATAAATACTGTACCCTGATGGTCCCCCAAGCCCTCCAGGAGAGGTCCCTGAGTTCAGAGCCAAGAGTAAGCCCTGACCACAACCAGCAGTGGCTCAAAACCCCAAACAAATAAACAAGAAAAAAAGAAGAACCCTGGTTGTTTGTTCAACCCTGGTTGAACTCCAGGAAAGGGATTCAAACTCTACGCTGACTGATTAGGGCTTCCTAATTCTGGGATTTCACCCCCATCTCTAAGCACATTATAGTGCTATGAATAAGATGTCTCTTCTTTTTAAAGGGCACTGAAAAATAATAAGAAGAAAATTTACAAGTACAATTTTAGATTTTGAAGAGCAGAACAAGTCAGTTTTTTGTCAGTTAAAATCAAAATGGCTAGATCTAGAGAAACAGTACTTGCCTTGCTTTGTAACTGAAATGACTTCAATCACCTGTTCATTTATCAGTGTAGCCCTGTAGCACTGTCCTCCCATTGTTCATCGATTTGCTCGAGCGAGCACCAGTAATGTCTCACAAGAAATTGTGAGACTTGTTGTTACTGTTTTTGGCATATTGAATACCTCACGGGTAGCTTGCCAGGCTTTGCCGTGCCAGCAAGTTACTCTCAGTAGCTTGCCAGGCTCTCCTAGAGGGGCGGAGGAATCGAACCCGGGTCAGCCACTTGTGAGGCAAACACCCTACCCGCTGTGCTATAGCTCCAGTTTACCAGTGCACAGAACCATATATGGTCCCTAGAACACCACCAGGAACGAACCTTAGCCACAGAACCAGAAGACAACCCTGAGTACCTTGGGCATAGTTGCCCAAAACAAAGACAAAGCAAAAAAAATATGTAAGAAATGGACCAAAATCAGAAAAAGTGACCTGTCAGGTCTTGTTAGGTCTTGTCAAGTCCTAACAATGATATAAGACTTGAAAACTCCCAGAGCTTTGCCCTCAACATTCCAGGACTTGGGCTACTGTATTGTAGTATGTAGATTTTTCTCATTGGTATCCAACAAGGATTTTGAGTCAGGGTGACTTAAAATGACTTCATTCACAAGGTGCTCTCTCTTTAGAAACATCATTTAAAGACATTCCAGGACTTTTCTCTCCGGAGGTTGAAGATCATAGAGGCTGCCCTTGGCACGTGACCATGGAACATGATGGTATGATCAAGACCAGAATGCAGGAGACCCAAAGGAGCGCTGAAGCATAACACACACACACACACACACACACACACACACACACACACAGTTGATTATTTCTGCTCTCCCTCTTCTTCTGAAATGAGGCCACACATCTTTGCTAATCCTAGCCAGGCTCAGCCAAAGCTGTGGGAGAGAGATAAGGTTAGAGGGAAGGAGAGAAAGTAACAAACCTCACCTGTTATTTTAACTCATTCTCTCAGAGGCCTCCCGGAGTTCTGTTTCAGGCCTGAAGGCGAGAAGCACCCTTAATCCAGCACTGTCCAGTGTTCCAGGAGTGCGGACAGTATCTGCACTTCCTCCCTAGGCTTGCGGGCAGCTCTTGGAGGCTCTCTCACTTGGTCTGCTCCTTATCCAAACCTTCCTTTTTCTCTTTATTTTCAAAACTATTCTTTTCTTTTCCTCTTATAACTCAGAGCTGCGAAAAAGTAAGAAAAATCATTTTTTTAGATTTTTTGGTAGGGCGTTTGCATGCTGCCAGCTCGGCCAAGCCAGGCTCGATTCCTCTGCCCCTCTCAGAGAGACTGGCAAGCTACTGAGAGTGTCTCACATGCCCGGCAAAGCCTGGCAAGCTACCCGTGATGTATTCAATATGCCAAACACAGAAACAACAAGTCTCAAAATGGAGACGTTACTGGGCCCACTCCAGCAAATCGATGAACAACAGGAGCACAGTGACAGTTTCAAGTAGGGCTGGAGCCATAGCATAGTGGGTAGGATGTTTGCCTTGTACGAGGCAGACCCAGGTTTGATTCCTCCGCCCCTCTCGGAGAGCCTGGCAGCTACGAAGAGTGTTCTGCCTGCAAGGCAAAGCCTGGCAAGCTACCTGTGATGTATTCAATTTGTCAAAAACAGTAACAAGTCTCACAATGTTGTTACTGTTTTTGGCATATTGAATTTGTTGGCATGTTGTTGAGACGTTACTGGTGCCTGCACGAGCAAATCCATGAACAATGGGAGGACAGTGACAGTTTTTAAAGGTGAATCAGTTTTTAAAGTTGAATCAGTTACAAAGTAGTTCATGATTGGATTTCGGTCATGCAATATTCCATCACCTATTCATTTACCAGTGTACATTTCCACCACCAATGTCCCCGATGTCCCCAATGTCCCCAGTTTCCCTCCCTCCCCCTGGCCCCCAGCCCCCCTCCTCTGTGGCAGGCACTTTTCTTCTCTCCCTCCCTCCCTCCCACCCTTCCTCTCTCTCTCTCTCTTTCCCCCCCCTCTCCCCTTCCCCTTCTCTCTCTCTCCCCCCTTTGCATGGAGAGTATCATTCTGAGTGAAATGAGTCAGAGGGAGAGGGACAGACATAGAATGATGAGATTCATTTGTGGAATGTTTTAAAAAGTAATAACATAGTATGAGACTAATACCTAAGGACGGTAGAAACAAGAGCCAGGTGAATGGTCCACAGTTGGCAGCTTGCCACAAATGGTGGTGGTGTTCGGGGGAAGGACAGCTATGAGAGAAAAGGAACCACTATGAAATTTGTCACGGTCATGGTCCTTCCGTTGTTCATCGATTTGTTCAAGCGGGCCCAGTAACGTCTCCTTCGTGAGACTTGTTTTTACTGTGTTTGGCATATGGAATACATCAATTGTTACTGTGTTTGGCATATCAAATACGTCATAGGTAGCTTGCCAGGCTCTGCCGTGTGGGCGAGAGACTCTCGGTAGCTTGCTGGGTTCTTTTTTTAAAAAAATAAAATAGGGCCAGAGCAAAAGTACAATATGTAGGGGGCTTGCCTTACACGCTGCCTACCTGGATTTGATTTCTGGCACCACCTACAGTCTGCAAGAAATGCAGAGCCAGGAGTAAGCCCTAAGCACAACTATGTTGTGGACATCTGCTCCACCCCCCAAAAAAACCCACTAAAATAATTTTATTGAGAAATTCTAATATCAATCTCATTTTAGTACCAGTTATTTTTCCCTAAATTTGAGCTCATGAAGCTGTTCTTGCCTACCCCACCAGGGTACCCCTTGGCATCTGCACATAGATGGTCTAGATATCTAGAAGGGATTCCATGTTAAAAAAAAGTAAACATTTTTTCAAAAGTTGGCCTCAATTTTTATTGTTTTATTTCACCCCTTATCTAGATAATGTTATTTATTTATAATCATAAAATTGTTTATACAATCTTTTGTAACCTTTTATCGTATTTAAGCTTGGGGGATTGTTTCCTATTTAGAGCACATCTAAATTCAGACTGAGTGTTTCAAGAGCTCAACAGCCACCATATGCTGACTAGAGTTAGCATGTTTGACAATCCAGCCTAGATCTCATATTAGCCTTCATTCACCAACTGCTACTTTTTGCCAATGACACTGATTTCTCAGACTCATCAAATTCTTATCAAAAATACCCATCTGCCACCTTCTCTCCTGCTTACCTAAAGATACATAAACCCTTCACCCATCTGCAAGACCATATTTCATTTAGCTCTTGAATTTCTTGAGAACTTTGAATGCTGAACAGATTCTCCTGTGACTTGAATGGCTAAGTTCTACCTGCCTATGAATTCACAGACTGAAATGTCTGTGTATTAGAGTTTAGATGATGTGTGTTCAATACTGTTGACATTATGGTTCAGTATACACAGTTCCTGACCTTGCCACTACTAAAGTATCCAATACACCCACACCCATGAGACTGTCACCTCCAATCCATTTCATCACTTCCTTTTACCATTCCCCACCTAATTCAGTGTCTTCTGTTCTGTACTACTGTACCCAGGGTTTTTATTAATTAATATTGTCTATGCCCTTGTTTTGTTCCCTTACATGCCACAGATGAGTGGAATAATCTACTACTCGCCCTTCTCCCTCTGACTTAATTCATTTAGCATAACCTCTAGTTCCAACCAAGTTAAAACAGACTGTATAAATTCATCTTTTTTTAAATTAATTAATTTATTTTGAATACCCATCCCTCAGTCTTCTGCCCCCGCGCCTGAACTGTCCTCGCCGCCGGGACCCCTTGGAGGGGAGCGGGTTGAGCTTTCCTCCCC
>JAOXYA010034188.1:0-12858 GCA_028565675.1 Sorex palustris
CCTTCCTTCCTTCCTTCCTTCCTTCCTTCCTTCCTTCCTTCCTTCCTTCCTTCCTTTTGCTTTGGGCCACACTTGGTGGTACTCGGGGGCTAGGTACTCCGGGCTCTGGGTTGAGGCGTCATTTCTGGTATTGCTTGGGGGACAGTGCTGTACTGTACTGGGGTTTGAATTGAAGTCAGCTAAATACAAAACAAGTTCTTCTAACCCTAATACAACGTGTAGGGTGCTTGCCTTGCATGAGGACAACTCGGGTTCGATTCCAGGACCTCTGTATGGTCTCTCAGCACTGGCAGGAGTGAATCCTGAGCACAGAGTCAACAGTAAGCCCTGAAGTACTATTGGGTATGGCCCCCAATCCTCCCTTTCTCCAGCTTAAAAAAAATTTTTTTTAATTGCTTGGGATATTGTAGCAGCGTTTTATCATAGGGTATATTATATATTTTGAAAAGTAATCATAAGTTTAGGATGACATCATAAGTTTAGGGTGACATATCTTTTGTAGATTACATGACAAATTTATATGTACATTGTTTTGGATGGTACCAGTGGTTCTTGAAAATTTATTCCTGTCTCTTTGCTCAGGGGTCACTCCTGGCTGTGCTTGGAGGACCATATGTGGTAAGGGAGGGTCAAACCAGGGTTCAGTACATGTAAGACACATGACTAAACACTCCCCACTCTCCTCTGCTATCTCTGGCCCCAAGAGCATATTGGTGGGTAAGTTGAGAGGCAGTCTACATACCAAAGGTTTTTTTTTTTTATCTCTGCCTCTATGGAGTGCTCATATAGGAGAAATCTTTATTGATTAACTTGCATCTTGGTTGAGAAATTAGAAGTCTTTTTTTTTTTTCTTTCTGGGTCATACCTGGCAATGTTCAGGGGTCACTCCTGGCTCAGCACTCAGGAATCGTTCCTGGCGGTGCTCAGGGGACCATTTGGGATGCTGGGAATTGAACCCGGGTCGGCCGCGTACAAGGCAAACGCCCTACTTGCTGTGCTATCGCTCCAGCCCCAAGAAATTAGAAGTCTTAATTAACATATAAAGGTTAGTTTTTATAGTAGTTAACTGTATGTTTTAACACTGTTTAAAATCGATCAAAATATGAAACTTTTGCTGTCATTGGCCATAGATTCAAAAGGACTTTTTTTTGGGGGGGGTCACACCCGGTGATGCACAGGAATTACTCCTGGCTCTTCACTCAGGAATTACTCCTGGCGGTGCTATGGGGTACTGGGAATCAGCTGAGTGCAAGGCAAACACCCTACCCGCTATGCTATTGCTTCAGCCCCTCAAAAGGATTTTTTTGTTTTTGGGTCACATTTGGTGATGCTGAAGGGTTACTCCTGGCTGTATGCTCAGGAATTGCTCCTGGTGGTGCTCAGGGGACCACATGGGGTGCCAGGAATCAAACTTGGGTTTTTCTAATTTTTCTATGTCCAGGGCAAACGCCCTACCCACTGTACTATCATTCCAGCTCCTCAGGGGTTACTCTTGACTTTGCACTCAGGAATCCCTCCTGGTGATAGTACAGCACTTACCTGTGTGCAAGGCAAGCGCCTTACCTGCTGTACTATCTCTGCAGACCCAGAAATACCTGGTTTATAAAAGAATAGTTTGTCTTTTGCCAGTTATTATTTATTATATTGGAAGAAAACGATACCTTTAAAGGATGATATGTGTTGAATTGGGGCATTGGTGAGGGAATTGAACCTGGAAAGGTCATGTGCAAGTGCAGACACCTTACCAGCTGTACTCTCTCTCTATCCCAGAAAACTGACTTTATAGTGGAGGAAAGGAGATGGGAGGTTGTTAAGCAATTGATTTTTCTCCAGCGGAACATAGATTTTTTTTTGGGGGGGTCCACATCTGGCAGTGCTCAGGGCTTACTTTCCATCTGTGTTCAGGAATCACTGTGCTGGAGCGCTTAGGGGGCCATATGGGGCACTGGGGAGTGAACCTGGGTCAGCAACACAAGTGCCCAACCTGCTGCACTATCCCACTTCAGGTTTTGTTTTTTTTTTTTGGGTCACACCCGATGGTGATCAAGGCTTACTTCTGTTACTTCTGGCTCTTCTTACTTGGGGTTCTTCTGGTGGGCCAGGGGACCATATGGGAAGCCAGGGATTGAATCTGGGTCAGCCATGTGTGAGGCAAGTGCCCTACCCTCTGAACTACTTCTCTAGCCTATATTTTCTTTTTTTAAATAAAAGGAAAGTAGTTTTGTGCATAGATCCCTAGAACAAAGTCAGGTGTCTAAGAGAAGTTGATGTACTTGTGGTTTCCAAATGAGAAGAATAAAAGCTTCACTTTTGTTCTTATTTTGGGGCTATTCCTGGCTGTACTCAGGGATTGTTCCTGGTGGGAATTGAGGGACAGTATAGGGTCCTGGGGATTGAACTTGGGTGAGCTGCATGCATGGCAAGTTCCTTACCCACTTTCCTATCTCATTGGCCTCCAGAAGCTTCAGTTTTGATAACAGATGAATGTTTGATTGCGCTGAGGTAGCACTGTTGTACTGTAGCACTGTCCTTCCATTATTCATCAATTTGCTTGAGTGGGCACCAGTAATGTCTCCATCGTGAGACTTGTTACTGTTTTTGGCATATCGAATACGCCACGGAGCGCTTTCCAGGCTCTGCTGTATAGGCAGGATACTCTCAGTAGCTTGCTGGGCTCTCCGAGAGGGATGGAGGAATCGAACCCGGGTCGGCTTCGTGCAAGGCAAATGCCCTACCTGCTGTGCTATTGTTCCACCTGCGAAGACTGTATCCTTAGATAATATTTGCCATGAAGATAATTCCAACAAAAATCCATGAAATAAATGAACAGATGTTCATGTTATACTCATTTTAGCGTAATGCTAGATTCAATATGTCATAAACTTATTTTGAATATTTGCATCATTATTCATGACTAAATTGGCCCTGAGATGAAGATGGTTTATTTCCCTCCTCCTCTCTGGTTTGGTTTTTGGCTTGCAACCGTTGATGCTCAAGGGATTAGTCCTGCATTCATTCAGGAAATACTAGTGTAATTCAGGGGACGATGTGGGGTTCTGGGAGATTGAACATGGGTTGGTCTTGTGCTAGAAAAATGCCCTACCTACTATACTAGTGCTCTGGCCCTGTTGCTCTATTTTCTTTTATCTTTTGGACCACATCCAATGGTGCTCAGGGTTTACTTTGGCTCAGTGCTCAGGGATCACTTCTGGCAAGCTCAGAGGACCCTGTGGGTGTCGGGGATCAAACCTGGGTCAGCTGCGTGCAAGGCAAGTGCCCTACTTGCTTACTATTGCTCTGGCCCCTGTAGCTCTAATTTAGTAAAATTAGATTTAGGACTTTATTGAGAAAAACAGATAGGTACTACAGAAGGAAAATTTTCTTCTTCATTTGATTTTAGCATGAAGCTAGGAGTAGCCCCAGAGTACCTCTGGTGCTGGGTGTGACACAAATAAAATTATAGGCCAGGGGCTGGAACGATACCAGATATATAGTGTTTGCCTTACACTGGCTGCCCTGGCCTTGACCCCTGGCACCTCATTTGGTCTCAGGAGCCCACCAGGAGTGATCCTGAGCCCAGAGCCAGGAATAAATCCTGAGCACTGCTGAATATGACCCTCCCTCCCCTCCTCCCCATAATTGTAGGGAATGTTTATCATGTCTTAAAGCTTCTTCTTTTGTTCCTTTTAAAAATAAAATTTTTAGCCACACTTAGCAGTGCTCAGGGGTTACTCCTGGCTCTGCACTCAGGATTCACCCTGTTAGTTCTTGAGGGACCATTGGTATCCTAGAAATCTAATCTGCGTTACCTGTGTTCAAGGCAAGTATCCTACTTGCTGTACTATCACTCCAGCTCCTTAATTAACATTTTCAGTGAAGAAACTTTTAACAGTACCGGAACACTAGTACAGCAGATATTGGCTATTGCTCCCAGTAAGGCACTTGCCTTGCACATGGCTGACCTAAATTTGATCGCTGGTATCTTGTATGGTCCTCTGAGCACCATTAGGAGTGATTCCTGAGGACAGAGCCAGGAGCATCACTGTATGTGGCCCCAAGCTCCCATCCCCCAAAAATGTTAAATCCTTTGTAATTAATGATAGTTGATCATCTCTTAGTTATTGGAATCATGCTTATTCTGAGCAGTCTTTACTGCCACAGAAAATCAAGGGCAAAAAACATGTCTGTACTCAACGGTATAAAAGAAGTATTGAGGGGCTAGAGAGAGTTTACAGGGGCTAAGGCATATACCTTGCCAGCAACTGACCCTTGTTTGATCCTGATTCCACATTGTCCCTAAGGATATCCTGGTGCTCCCTAGAGGCCCCAAGCACCTCTTGGTGTGGTCCCGCAGAGCCCAAACACTGCTGGGATGGCTCAGGTAATCTCTGGCATTGCAGTGAATCCTTGTAGTGCCCTCTTATTTGGACCCAAGTGTGGAACTGTTGACTGAGGATTGCTGGAAAAAGGGACCTTGAGCTCTCTGAGCAACATTTGGGAAGCCCCCACCTATCAAAGGAGTCATGTAGCTGAATATTTTTTTCCTCTCGAATTTGCATAAGCCTAGTAGTGCTATTTGAAGAGGTTGTGTCTCCCTTCCGCCTCCACCCAGTCAGCTATGGTTGACTGTTTATGAGGCAAGTGCCTTAGTGCTTTAATTCTTGGTTTCTCTGTCCCCTGAAGGAGGTTTTTTTTTTTTTTTTCTTTTTGGGTTACATCTGGCAATGCACAGGGATCACTCCTGGCTCATGCACTCAGGAATTACTCCTGGAGGTGCTTGGGGGACCATATAGGATGCTGGGAATCGAACCTGGGTCATCCGCATGCAAGGCAAACACCCTACCCGCTGTGCTATTGCTCCAGCCCTCTGAAGGAGATTTTTATTTGAGAGTTTGGTTTATTTATGGATCTTTATGATTAAGAAATTTTCTATAGTCTATTATTTGCTATTGGATATTTAGTCCTGTTTATGTGCTTTACATAGCATTTTTTTTCTTTTTCTTTTTTGGTGGGGGGGCATACTGAGTGCTGCTCAGGGCTTATTCCTGGCTACGTGCTCATTCTTGGTGGTGGTGGAGGGCTGTATAGGAATTGAATCTTGGAATTGAACCTGAGTTGGCTGAGTGCTAGTTCCTACATATACTATTCTGAAATAGCTGAAGCACCTGTTCTAAGAAACTGCACTCAAGTGCTGATGAACTCATACTTTTTTTTTTTTTTTTTTTTGGTGGCGTGCGGGGCTTGGACCACATCCAGAAATACTCAAGCGCTGCTTCCAATTTTGCTTGGGCATCACTTTCGGTGTTTGGGTTGGGACTACATGATGCTAGGGATCAAACTTGGACCTTTAGCATCTGAAGTATGTTTTCAGCCATTGAGCTGTCTCCCTGACTCTCTTTTTTGGGGGGGTGGGGCATGGTTATTTGGGTCACACAAAGCTAGGCAGTGTATGGAGGCTACTACCAGAATGGTGTTTAGGGGTAGGGGTGGGTGGTTATTGCTGATGATGCTTGGGGAACCATATGGTGCAGGGAATCAAACCTCAGTTCCCCTCATCCAAACTATGCACACCAACCCTTTAAGCCATTTCCCTGACTGCTTACCTTTTTAAATTTATATTTAAAAATGATCTCCCCAGATTTAGCAATAATTACTCAGAGATTGTCCTTTTTACTAACAGTTCCCCTTTAAATAACTTCTACCATAAGGTCTTTCTGACAATGAATGGATCAGGCAAAATAAAAATCTTAACATTAAGCCATACTTTTCCTTCCCCATATTGTTTACAGCAACAAAATTATCTTTCTTGAATTTGCTTATTATTTTATCAGATTTAAATCTTCAGTTGTTGGTGAAGGTGAATTGTTCTGAGTGTCACAGTCTTTTAGTTGATGTAGAAAATTTTGTTGCCCATTTTTTGGTGATTAAAAACACTGCTAGTGAGGGAGCTAATGCTTTACTCTTAAACAGTAAGCTGTATTTTGGGGATTCGGCATGAGGACTATATTTAAGCCCTAATGCTTTCTCTTTTTTACTTTGCTGAGCTTTAATGACTACTATATTTGTTAGTTTGTACATTTCTCTCCATTAGCGTGTGAGCTTCTTGGGACGTGGGTATGCTTTAATCTATAATGCGTATGTGTATGTGTGTGTATGTAATGTGTACATATGTACATACACCTATGTACATAGAGGATACTTTGACTAGTGCTGGACACATAGTGCTCAATACAAGACAAAGTACTTAGGGCTTGAGAGATAGTACAGCAGGTAGGGCATTTTGCCTTGCACGCGGTAGACCCAGGTTCAGTCCTCGGCATCCCATGTGGTCCCCCAAGCACTGCCAGGAGTAATTCCTGAATGCAGAGCTAGAAGTAACTCCTGAGCATCACTGGTGTGATCCAAAAAGCCCCCCCCCCAAAAAAAAAGACAAAGTACTCAGTCTCCAACATAGAAAGTGATCCTTAGGTAATTTGTTGATATTGATAAAGCTCTAATAAAAATTTTCTTTGCTGTACTTTCCTTGAGTGCAGACTAGTCTATATTTTCCTTGGACTAGACTGCAGAGTGGAGGGTAGTTTGGTGTATAGAAATGAGCAAAATATTTAGGTTTCGGGTCTTGCACTGTACATAGAACCAGGAGGTCTGAGCTAAAACAAATGCAGCATGTTCTTCACACAGTATAACTTACTTCAGATGAGCACATTAAGAGTATTTGGGTCATTAGAACATGTAAGAAAATGTCTAGTTAAACGCCTTAGTATGAATTTTATTTATTTAGTTTTGTTTTCTGAGCCATGCACAGTAGTTCTCAGACTTCTGACTCTGTTCTCAGGGGTCGTTTCTGGTCATGTTGGGGGCCCATATGATGCCAGAGATCAAACTCCAGCCTCCTACGGGCAAAGCATGTTCCATCCTGTTGTCTTTCTGGCCTTCAGTCTGAATTAAAAATTTTCTTACCTCTAAATCATGTGCTAAACAATCTGTATCAAGGTTTTTGCTGACTTTTTGACAACCTTAAAGTTGTGAAGTTGCAAGTGATAGTGCTCTTATTACTTCTTGTATCTTGGTTTTGGCTGTTAAGGAATGAATGTCAGTGTACATTTATTATAATACCATGCAGGCGGACATCCATTCAATATTTTAAGGCCGTTAAAAACTTTTTTGTCATTCTTGCCAAGTGCTAAGTCAGGTTATTTTATGCACATTGCTTTATTCAATCCTTATAATCACTCTGTAAGATAGCTTCAAACTTTAATTTTACTTTGGGGACAGTATTTGGGCCACACCTGGCTATCCGCAGGGTTTACTAGCTCTGTGCTAAGAAGGTTCACCCCTGCTGGTTTTGGGGAACCATATGCAGTGTAGGGAGTCAAATCAGGTTGACTGGTGCAAGGCTAGTGCCTTACTTGCTATAGTGTCTCTCTGGCTCCAAATTTTAATTTTTTAATTATGGAAAGGGAGGCATAGGGAGGAGCCTTGAATTGCTCAAGTTCACTGGCTGAGTTGTTAAGCCGTGATAACAGATCTTGAATGTTATCTTGGTTCTCTCACACCTATCTCTATTGTCACCTGTTTCATAGAGAAAAAAATAACCCACTCAGGGCACTGGAATGATACAGTGGGTAAAACACTTGTCTTGCATGTGCTGACCTGGGTTTAATCCCTGACCTCCTGTTTGGTCCCCTGAGCATAGAGCTGGGAGTAAACCCTGAGCAATGCTGGGTGTGACCCCCCAAACCAAAAGAAAACCATAAAAAAAAGTTTTTTTTTTTTTTTAAAAAAACCTCTCCTAATACTCATTTAGCATATTAGGTGAAATGCTGCACATATTTGACATCTGTGTTTGATCGTATTAAAAATTGATAAATTCGGGACTGGAGCTATAGTTTAGTAGGTAGGGCGTTTGCCTTGCATGTGGCTTACCTGGGTTCAAGTCCCAGGTCCCCTGAGCACTGCCAGGAGTAATTCCTGAGTGCAAAGCCTGGAGTAACCCCTCTGCATCGCCGGGTGTGGCCCCCCAAAAAAAAGCCAAAAAAATTGATAAATTTTTGTGAACTTTGAACTTAATGTACTTGACCTGTTAAAACAGCAGTATTTTGTGTGTCAGACTTTTTATTATTTATGTATGGCACTTATATAATTATTTTCTGTTTTAAATTTTAGGTACGTGGGGGTTTTCTCTATCTGTGAGTACTTGGTAAAAAGTTAAGCCAGAAAGATAAGAGGCAGCAGATAGTGACCAAACGAGTGGTTTTGACAGATACAGTGGTGAAGGCTTCCTTCAGGTAGATAGAGAGGAGGAGGGGAGAGGGTGGCCTTGCAGGAGGTGAGGACAGTGGAAGCCTTCCAATGGATGGGAAACCCAGAGAGCCTACTTTGAGGGCACCTACTAGATTATTAGTACTGTGGGGCCAAAAGTAACCCAGTGGACTGCAGTGCATGCTGCTTTGTGTGTAGGAGGCCAGAGTTCAGTCCCTGTTACCACATAATCCTCTAAAAACCACCAGGAGCAGCCCTGTACAGAAAAATTCAGGAGTGGCCCCTGAGCTTTGACAGGTATGGCTCCAAGCCCAAAGGAAAACAAAAATAAAAAAATATTATTAGGGCTAAAGTAGGAAATTTGTTTTGTGGGATACCAATTTTAAACAAGTTGGGAAACCAATTATGGATAATTGAGAGCTATTAGAAGTTTCTTTTTTTTAGGCAGGTGGTTGGGACCCTACCTAGGGGTACTTCTCAGCGGCTACTCCTAGAGGTGCTCAGGGAATCACATGTGGTGGTGGGACCTGAAAGGGTTCACCTCATGCCAGGCAAGCACCTTAGTCTCTCTGTCTCTCTGTCTCCCCCGCGCCCCGTCTCTCTCCCTCTCTCCCTTTTCCTCTCTCCCTTTCCTTCTCCCTCCTCCCCCTCCCCCCAAACTGGTACTCCTGGCTCTGTACTCAGGGATACTTGGTGGGCTCAAGGGGATCTTGGGCTGTCAGGGATCAGACCTGGGTCAGCAGCAGCATGCTGGCCTGCTGTACTATCACTCCAGTCTGTCCCCATACTATTTCTGTTTTTTCCCTCTCATCCTCCTTTTTTTCAAAATAGAGATCATAATTAGCAGGCTTGGGGGCCACCAAGGCAATTCCTGGAAGTACTGGGGTGGGACATGCAGTGCTGGTCATTGAAGTTAGGGCATTGTACTCTCTAGGCATGTGCTTTACCACTTGAGCCATATTTCTGACCTTTGTGGCTTATTTTTAGTGTAAAGTTACTAATTTGATTAAAGTGGCATTTTAGGAATAATATTTTTGAAGTTTTAGGTCAGGAAGAACGATGAAATGAGTTATCTCTTGAGGTGTTAAGTACCTGAACTTCAGGACTGTGGTTCTTGAAGTATAGTCCCCACAGTGGCAAACACTTTATCTGGGTAGCTGGAGAAATTTACAAATACAGCTTTTGGGATCCTTCCCCATGTCTACTGAATCAGAAACTCTGGGGCTGGGATTTAGTAATTGGTGTTTCAATATGCTAGGTGATTATGATGGCATGCACATGTTTGAGAACCTCTGCTTTGGGTATTGGTTGTAGAAATGGCAGGAAAGGGATAGAGTGGGTAGGGTATTTGTCTTGCACGCAGCCAACCTGGGTTTGATCCCTAGCATCCCATATGGTCCCCCGAGAACCACTGGGAGTGATCCCTGAGCACAGAGCCAAAAGTAAGCCTTGGGCAGTGTTGCATATGGCTCAAAAACCAAACCAAACAAGCTCCCTTTCCCCCCCAAAAAGATAGAGACTTTTGCAGTGAAGGACTGACAAAAGCAGGTGTCTAGGGGATGGCAGTATATTAGCATATTACCTTTGAGGGGTGCTTGATGAGGAATCAAGAGTCCCAAGTACTAGTGTGTCATCCGGTCACCAACTGTGATTTTGAACAAGAGCACTGATTGTCATTGATGGATGGATTGGTAGTAAATGAGTTCTGAGGATTTTGGAAGGGAAAGCAAGTGAAGAATTTAATGTGGACTCTGGGATTATGTCTGGGTTGCAGGAAGATAAGAGGGAGGGATTTTTGAAAGTGGGAGAAGAGAATGTAAGTACATTATTTGTTTTGTTTTTTTTGTTTGTTTTTGCATTATTAGATTATGTATCCAGGGCTTTGTTGAACCAAGTAAAGTTTTTTTTTTAATACATCGGTGATGTTCAGAGTTTATTCCTGGCTCTGCACTCAGGAATTACTCCGGGTGCTGCTTTGGGGACCATATGGAATCAAACTCAGTTCATCTGCATGCAAGGCAAGCACCTTTTCCACTCTACTAGCTCTCCGGCCTCCAAATAAAATCTTTTTGTTGAGTTTTTCAAAACTAACTTTATGGTCATGGGGGATCCCCAACCAAGTCACAGATTTTCTCAGCGCTCCTTCTAACTTAGCCTAAAATTAATTTATTTGGGTAACCAACACAAATGTTAACTGTCTTGATAGCAAAAAAATTATAACAAAATTTTCCCTTTTTCCCCCCTCTTTTATGGAAAGTGAGATTTAAGAACTACATTAATCATTAATATGAGCAAATGTTGTGCTATTATGAATTGTCCTGTAGCTGAAACTGCTATGATCTTTCCTGAGAAACCTCATGAGTTGATTGTGGTCCTCAGTATGAGTTCAAATATCTAACCGTAATTCATTCTTTATATGCTCCCATTACAGACATTACAGAGATTAGGAACTCTTTGTGTCAGGGCAGTAATTTGGCCAGCCTCCACTGCCCACCCCGCCCCCGACCTTAAGAGCGCGTAGATTCAATAATACAGTGATTATGTGTATGCGCGTGCTGCTGGGAGTTAACTGCATGCAAGGCAAGAACCTTATCTGCTGTACTGTCTCTCGGCCCCTAAGACAGGAGCTTTACCATAGAACCATTTCTGGAGTTCTAATGCAGTGAGCATTTTATTTTGTTTCATTTTTTTATTTTTGGGCTACACCTGGCATTGCTCAGAGCTTATTCCTGGCCTCATCAGGAATTACTCCTGGCGGTGCTTTGGGGCACCATATGGGATTGTGGGGATCAAACTCGGGCTGCCTGTGTGCAAGGCAAGCACTCTACCACTGCCCTATATCTCCAGCCCCATAGTGAACATTTTAGAGTTACAGGGTTTCTTTTTTCTTTTTTTTCTTTCTTTTTGGGTCACACCTGGTGATACACAGGGGTTACTCCTGGCTCTGCACTCAGGAATTACTCCAGGCAGTGCTCAGGGGACCATATGGGATGCTGGAATCCACCCCAGGTCGGCTGTGTGCAAAGCAAACATCCTACCCGCTGTGCTATCACTCCAGCCCGTTTTGTTTTTTGTTTTGGGAGCCATTACCTGTCATTGTTTGGGGTATCATGTCGTGTCTGGTATTGATCCTAAAACTCCAGCATGAGGAAAATCATAGATTTCTTATATCTCTCTTTTTTTTTTTGGTGTTAGAGGGTTGGGGTGGGAATCATACTCAGCCTTGTTTGGGGGACTGCAATGCCAGATTGAGAAGCCAGGAGTACTGTCGGCGTGCACTCCAGTCCTTCAAGTCATCTTCTCTCTTCTCTACCTTATTTTTTGTATTTTGGTCATCTTGCTCTTTTGATCACCATACTTCGGGGGGGGATGGGAGGTGACTGGAACTGGAACTGCCAAATTCTAGAAGATGCCATTCATATATCTAAATCTGTATGATCTCTGTTTCTTGACTCAAATCACAGACAGGGAAAAAAGCCCAGTCTAATGGATATTAGTATAAATTGAGGTTTCTTTTTTTTTCTTCTTTTTTTGGTTTTTGGGTCACACGTGCCGATTCTCAGGGGTTACTTCTGGTTCTGCACTCAGGAATTACTCCTAGCAGTGCTCAGAGGACCATATGGATATCGGGGATCAAACCCGAGTTGGCTCCTTGTAAAGCAGATGCCCTGCCTACTGTACTATTGCTCCAGCCCCCTGATATGCTTTTCATACTGGCTCTTTATATATGTTTTTTGTTTTGGGGACACACCTGGCTGTATTGAGGGCTTACTTATGGCTCTGTGCTTAGGGATCACTCCTGGCTGTGCTTGGTGGGGACATATGCAGTGCCAGGAATTGAACCCGGATTTTCTGCATGCAAGGCAAGCACCTTACCAGCTGTACTACTTTTTCAGTCATTATTTGCTTCCTTGAGTTTCTTTTTAGGTGCTGGGAATTGAACTTAGGACCTCATACATGGAAAGTATATACCATTGAGCTATAATTCTTGTGTGCCCCCACCCCAGTTAACTCAGCAGCTCTTTGAGGTATGTTCTTTGATTCCTATTTTACTGGTTTGGGAACTGAGACATATTGACTAACTTGTCTCAGTTAACCAGTTAAACAGGGTCAGAGCCAAAATGTAAAATAGGTAGAGTGATGCCCAGGGCGGCTGTAGTGTACTGCCTCTCCTTTGGGTTTGGTGGAGCAGTTTGTAAATGTTCTGTTGATGAAATATAGGGTGTTGTCCAATTCATCTCTTTCTTTCTCTGGGAATTATCTCACCTTTTATTATCATTCTTTGAGATTAGCTTAAAAATTTTTTTATAATTTTATTTATTATTTTTTGCTTTTTGGGTCACACCCAGCGATGCTCAGGGGTTACTCCTGGTTCTGTACTCAGGAATTACTCCTGGCGGTGCTAGGGGGACCATATGGGATGCTAGGAATCAAACCCGGGTCGACTGCGTGCAAGGCAAACGCCCTACCCGCTGTGCTATCGCTCCAGCCCCTAATATTTTTAATTTTTAAAAAATTTTTACTGTGTCTGGCATATTGAATACTCTCGGTAGCTTGCCGGGCTCTCCGAGAGGGGCGGAGGAATCGAACTCGGGT